>JABSTR010003508.1:0-12364 GCA_013339765.2 Haemaphysalis longicornis | reverse complement strand
AGATTTTAGTGTACCTTTAGTGTACTTGGCAGCACTGTATGGTACTGCCAAGTCTCACAGTTGTCGTTTTCGTGAATGTCTTTTCCAGTGCCCCTAGCTGTGATGCTTGCTTCATGGCGTCTTGCTTGTAATGGGTGGGACAGATGTGAAAACCAGTTGACAAAGCATGAATTCCATTGTTGTTTGATACAGCAAGAGATTGAGTTGCACAGAATCTGACCCCATGCCCTTCCTATCACAATTTGCAATGCTGCCAAGCTCATTACTTCCATTTTTTTGTCAGCCTTACAGTCCTGTGTCTGTGTCACTGTCAGTTTTTTTCAATTTCTGCTTCTTGCATAGGCACACCTTGGCATACTGGATTTGTCAATAAGTCTTTTATATGTTACACATATCTCCTTGCATTATAAGCAGTGATGTTCTGTACTGAAGAGAAATATTCACATTTGTAGGCTCAAAAAATTCATGTTTTTAGCCTTTTTCCCCTGCAGGTGGGTCAAGTATTCCCTGCATTCTCTTTTTTAGTCCTGTTGCAGAGTGCATTTTTATCCCAGTGTCATATGTTCATTGTATTAAGTTTTTTGTTGATTGCAATATGTGTTGTCGAATTGCTTTGATGTTTTTGTTGTATCACTGCTGAGATCACCAATCAGGGGGTCCTGCGGCTCCATCAAGCTGTTGAAGTAACACCTTTTTCCGCTCTCCTGTACATTGCATTGAAAAGGAATATCATTGATTGATTCATTATAACAAACCTCCATTTTTCTTTAACACCTCTTCACCTTTGGGTTATAGGAAAGCATGGTTTAGTCATGGTCAATATTTCTATAGCCTTTGCAGCCAAATGGCGCAAATGGTTACAGTTCCTACACTCCTGTGGAGTGCATTTGGTTACCTTGTTTTTATTTCTGTTTGCAAACTGTGATTCTGATGCATATAATTACGAAATAAAGCACCAAATCTGTCATGACCTTTATTTGTTTGGGAGAGAGTCTACTCGGGATATTTGAAACCGGCATACTGAGCCGAAGGAAAGGCATTCCTTATCTCCTTCACCACGCAGCTTGGCAGCACCTCGCGATGCCTCTGTCCGAGACACACCCATACCCAGCGTACAAACTGGCGGTACGCAGTGTATCGGTACCTGCTACATAAATGAAAAAAAAAAAAGAATTAGCAAGCATATGAAATTGCAACAGGTGGAATACGTACACTAGATTTTTTGTTGGCACCTAACACAGATGGACCGAAAATGTCTGCATAAACACTTGAATTTTTTAACTATACAATGCATTGGGTCATGTCACGATAACAGAGCAGCCTTTGACATCTCCCTGCTTGTGCTATGTGTTGCAGCATCAGTGCTTCCTTCAAATTCTAAGTATCCAGGCTTATGCAATCGAAGTGCAGACAAGGGAAGTCTAGAATCACACATAAATATTGTACACATAAATATTCACAAAATTACCAAGGCAGTGGCTGGCTGGGCTACAAAATATTAAAGTACAAAATTTTGTACTAGAGTGTGGCTGGGGATGGTCCCTCAATATGCGAATGCAACATTAGCTGCTACAATTAGTACAGTTATAAATAACAAGTGGGGCAGATGAAAACTACCTTTTATAAACGCCCCGATTTTTTAAGAGGATCCGAATTTTTGTTTTAAATTGAGAATAAGTGCAATTATTGCAGCAAGCTCATTACATCCAATTTGATGCGAATACTGTACGTAATATCGGATTTTACGTCCCTAAACCACGATGTGGCTATGAGAGACGTCGCAGTGGGGCGGGGGGGAGGGGGGGGGGAGGAGGGGCTCCGGTAATTTTCACCACCTAGGAATCTACATACACGGGTATTTATGCATTCCGCCGTGGCCGGGAATCGCACCCGCGAACTCTAGCATAGAAGGGTGAATGTTCGTAGGTACGTGTGAATATCGGGTGCATCTACAATTGCAGGCCTATCTTGCCGCAGCGTATAATATGCCACCTGCAGAGCGTGGATGTTAAGGCATATCTGCTCAAAACCGGGGTGGCTTGTAATGCATTTTGAGCCCTCTGGCACAAGGGCGGCCACCCTCGAAATTTCGGCGCAGCACACCGACTCGAGCTCGCTCTCCATTGGCCGGCAACGACCACACGTGCACCTGAAATATAGTTTTCGCTGTATCTAATACTCTACCGCAGGCCGCCCCCGGACAGGGTTGTACGCTGGCGAACTCCCAAATGAGTTCAAAATATCACCAGTCCACATCTTTTCCACTTTTTATATGAATAAAGCACTCACTGTCGCACGGCCAGAAATACTAGAATAAAAGAGCACGCGCGCGCTGCCGTTTGCATGAGTATGCGCCGAAGTAAATAATGCCACAAAACTAACGCTTCAATCGCTCGTGACCGGCGAAAAAAAAAAAGTTTGGCAGCGTGAGTGCATGAAAAATAAGCCAAGAAGCGCGTAGCAGCAACACTTTAAGCGAGCGGGCGCCGGATGTTCGCAGCTCAACGAGATAAAGCCCAGAAAACGTCTAAAGTATTACAATGCGCTGTTCCAGTGGGCAAGTATAAAACGATCTTCGAAAACGTCAAACATCGCCACTTACCAGTCGATGTTACCACTTCGTGGAACTTGTTCGTTGACGGCCTCCTCCGGCGCGGCAGCGGCTTCTTCGTCATCGCTGGCCAGCGGGTCAAATTTAAAATGGTTGTCCGGATTTTTGACATCCTCATCCCCGCTGCTACCGGCAAAAAAAAAAAAAAGTCGATATTTTAATCCGACGATGCAGACAAAGAGTCCGTGTCGGAGCTGTCGCGGCTTGACATGGCACGTCGGAGTGTTTACGTCCGTGGTGCAGCACGTGTGTGCAGGAGCAGACGCCGCAATAAAGTCGCAGCGTACCGCAGCGCCGCCTGGAGACACACGCGGTAGAGCGCCCTCGCAACAGTGTGACGTCACTGCTTGAATCGGCGCCCAGAAACCGAAACCAAATCCTGTTCACATGAATCGTGCGATAATAAATTTTTTACGCATAATATGTGTATGTGAGAGCATGTATCATGCTTTATAAAGAAATATAAAACGTTTGTAACAAAGAATGCACAAACAACAAATTTGGTGGCACAACACCTTTAAACAGCTTGGAAATATTTACAGTGTCTGCGTCAGCCATGCAGTAGGGGTTTCTGCGGGGTGTTGTGTTTTGTTGAAAAATTCAACGGATCTGAGTGTAGAAAACGTGATTTCCTGTGAGTCAGGAAGGCTTGTCTTGTGTGATTTTACGTTTGTAGATGTAGCGTTTCGTTTAATATGCGTTTATGCCCCAAATAGAGTACGGGGCAGACTTGAATTTTTCCAATCAATCAGGGGGTACTTGGGGTGTGATAAAAACGTGTTGCTACTAGGAGATTTTAACTGTGTCTGCGCGAGCGAAGACAAAAGTGGTGGCACACCATTTATAGACGAAAGTACGAAAGTGTTGGTAGAGCTCATTGAGGAATACGAGCTTATAGACGTCGGTCAGTTCGCCCCACCTTCTAAATGTCTGCGTTTCACGCACTTTCAGGGATCAAGTCATGCGCGCCTCGACCGGGCATATGTGTCGTTGGAAGTGGCTGAGGAATGTAACTCGTATTCGGTAGAAAATGTTTCTTTCAGTGATTGGGAAGCGAAAAGAGAAATCGAACAAGTTTAACTGGGATTTATGGAAATTAAACGCAAGACTACTGAATTACCCTGTATTTTGCGATAAAGTGGATGTTAGTTTGATTAAACACTTGGAAGATTACGACACTGACTGGGGCACTAAGTGGGAGCTTTTTAAGCAACAAGTTAAAATAGAAGCAGTAGAAAGAGCAAGCGTGCTAAAAAAGTTCGAAAGAAGAACAGTGGAGAAACTGCGCTCTAACTTGACGCAGTTGCTGAAACTGGAAAGCGACATGCCAGGTTTGTTTAAGGAAGATATCGCGGACATAAAAAGTAAGCTGGAAGCAGTAGACAAGATCAGGTTTGAAGGGGCGATTGTACGCGCACGCGCAGGAAGGTTTCTGGCCGGAGAGCAGCCAACAAGGCGGGCGCTTTGCGACGAAACGCGGTATGCCAGAAAGAGCGATATTGAGAGCATAATGTATCGTGGTCGATTGACTGAAGACAAAACATGCATACAAAATGCGTTTGTTGAGCATTACACCCAGCTGTTTGGTCCCAGCTCGCCTAGAATGGACGAGTTGGAAGAAACGTTTCTACCCTTGCTTCCACGGCTCGATTCGGAAGTTATACGCACTTTAGAAGAGACGATATCATTTGCGGAAATAGAGAACGCAATAGCTGAATTACAAACTAGCAAAACACCGGGGCCGGACGGTCTAATAGCTGAATTTTACAAGAAACACTGCGGGAAAGTTTGCCCTTTTTGTATGCTGTATTTAAAGAGGCGTATGATAGGCAATCCCTTCCGCCGTCATTTTCAAGGACACATACGGTGTTAATACCGAAATCCGAGGACATCGTAAGGCTGCAGTCAGTGTCAGGTTACAGGCCAATAACACTGGCTAATGTTGATTACAAAATTTTAATGAAAGTACTTGCGAAACGTTTGCAAACAGTAATCGAGACCATAGTGGGGCCGCACCAGACGTGTGGTATCCGCGGGAGGAGCATTGTGACCAATGCTCACGTGGCGCGGAGCGTTTTACAGCGTTGCGAAATGTTATGCAGAAAAGTAGCAGTATTGCAAGTTGACTTCGAAAAGGCCTTTGACCGGGTTTGTCACAAGGTTCTATTCTGTGTTCTTAAACATGTAAACCTTGGTGAGGTGGTGATAAAGGGAGTTTCCATGGCCTATAGCAACTGCTTTACGCAGTTAATTATTAACAAAAGCGTCACTGAGCGAATTCCTGTTTTGTCTTCTGTTAGGCAGGGCTGTCCAATTAGCCCCCTTCTTTTTTCAATATTTCTTGAACCTTTCTGTCTGAAGATTCTGCATAGTCAGGATATTCATGGCTTTCAGTTGCACTCAAGTGAGGTGCGTCTTCTTGCATACGCAGATGATGTTGCTTTGTTTTGTGTTGACAAGCGAAGTGTGAGTAGTGCAGTAGCAGTCACCAAAGAATTCTGCTTCGTCACTGGCAGCTCGGTCAACTGGGAAAAGTGCACGGGTTTTTGGCACGGGGAATGGAGCTCGACGCCAGACGTATTTGAAAACGTATCGTGGACGGTCATACCATCGCGCTATCTCGGTGTGCCGCTGGACTGCTATCAGGACACCAATGCATACTGGCAGCAGGAGACAAAAAAATTGTGGGAAAAGCCAATCAAATGGGTAGGCAGGGCTTTGTCTATTTTTGCACGGGCAAGTGTATGCAATCTGTTCTTTCTCGCGAAACTATGGTACGTGATGCAGGTGCTGCACTGTTCACGATTGCACGTGCAGAAGATACATCGAGTGTGTGCTGTATTTGTGTGGGGATCCACGTGGGAGCGAATGAGCAGGATTTATCTTTTTCGTAGAGTTAAGGAAGGAGGGTTAGGTCTGTCACACATTTTTGTGCGGCAAATTGTGAATAGGTTTCTGTTTTTGAGGAACACCACAGACCCATTTCTCCGTACTTTCCTACAAGTGGCACTGGTGAAAGAGCTTCCCGAATACATTGTATCGTCAAGTGATGATGTTTGTTGTGTGGTAAAAGGGTACCTGAAAGAAGTGGTGCTTGCTGTCAGATTTCTGGGTGCACGCTTTTCGTTTGAATATCTGTCAACGGTTGAAAGGAAACCTTTAATCATGCACCTGAAAGAGATGCTGTTCCCTGTGCCATTGTATCGGGCGTTGTACAATCTGGGCCTTGGCCAGGATGTTCTTTGCCGTGTTAAGAAGATGGTTGTCCCGGCCTCAGTGAAGACATTCTTTTTTAAATTACATACAGAAACCCTCCCAGTAAAAACATGGATGGAAGGAAAAGGATTGTTTGTACCTTGGCCAACTAATTGCCTCCTCTGTCAGAAACCAGAGACAATAGAGCACGTCTTCATTGAGTGTTGGGACGCCATCTTTTTTTGGGACGTCCTGCAGAGGACGTTAAAGAAAGACTTCCCACTCACAGCGCATGGTATCCGGTTTCTTTCAGTAGAAGCCCTAAATGGCTTACCATGTGACCTTGTCATGCTGTTAGGCCTGTACGCAATATGGCGAAGTCGAATGGCTGTAAGGCACTCCGATGTAGATGCGAAGACTGTGTCTCAGTATTTTGCAGAGAACGTTAAATTACTCCACAAAGTGTACGAGATGCAATGTATAGAAACCGAGTGGCTGCATGATTTTGGGAACCTTGCCAGTTTTGGCGTTTTTAGCCGTTTTCCGCAGCCAAAGTCTGGCCGGTGGGTTTTAAACCGATAATAGTGTGTAAACCTAGAAAATTCAGGAAATAAAGAAAAAAAAGTAGGCTCGTAGTTAAATCGGTAAGACAACGGGCTCTCGCCATGTTAGTTCATTAGTTCCAGGTTCGATTCCCGGGGGTGCCAGTAAATTCTTTTATTAGTTCGCTGGAGTTTTTTGGTGACACCAATGGTCGCGAAAGAACCCTTGGGGGGTAGAGGTAAAAAGCTTTGCTTTAAAAATTACGCCATTTTATGCATGGCGTAAAAGAACAGCTTTTCGCTGTTCTCGTCCAAAATCCGCCACGTACGGTCCAAGAATTCATCCGCGAGGCTACTGCCATTTAGAGGGCACTACAACGGCGTTCCCGACAATACGACCACATATGCGCCAAAACATCGTCGAGCATCTCTGCTGTCATGGCCACGGATGAGGACAACCACCTTCGGGATCTTATCCGCGCCGTGTTGAGAGAATGAGCTCGCTGACTGGGTCATCATCCCACCGGGACCCATACAAGCCTCCGTCACCGACATAGTGCGCGATGAAATTTGCAACGCCTTTTCCCTACCAGCAGTGCAGCCAGCATCACCATACCCAGTCTCCTACGCCACGGCTCTCACTGCCCAGGCTCCCGCCGCAAACACTCGACCTGCTGCGCCGCCTCTTCCATACCACCCGCCCCACCCAGCCGAATGCTAGGCCACAACAAGCAGTCCCTCTTACTGCCCAACAGCAGCTTCGTCCTAACTCTTCGGTCCATCCGCAACAATACTATCGTCCCCGAGTACGCAAGACCGACCTTTGGCGAACTCCCCACAACCAGCCGCTATGCTATCACTGTGGCGAACCAGTGCACATTTATCGCCGGTGTCCCTTCCGCGAAATGGATTCCCACCCAACGCTGTTCGGCCCCAATTCGGAGAAAGACCGGTCGCCATTTCTGAGTACCTCGCCGAGTGTCGTGCTACCGCACCACTTCGTCGATCGCGTTCGCCGTCTCTAGCTCTCCAAGGTTCGCCCAGCCGCCGCACTCCTGAACGGCCACCTACCCGGCGGTCTCCAACGCCACCACGGGGAAACTAGATGACGGAACCTTGGGAGGCAAGGTTGCCAGTAGTCGAAGCCTCGAAGGCCTCCCTCTACCACCGGCAGTTGGGGAACCGGCAGCCCAAAACTTCGACGTCGACGTGAACGCACGGCCCGAACTTAGTTTTTCTCGACGGACACGAAATGACCGCATTAGTGGACACCGGGGTGGACAACTCGATAATTATTCGGCAACTCTCTGACAGGCTGAGAGAGGTCAAGACCCTATGGGATCTTGACATATTCGGACTGCTGGGGGTCACCTAATGACGCCTGTCGGAAAATGTACCGCGAAGGTACACATTGGTGACTCGGACTTCGTCTGTACGTTCGTCATCCTTCCGGAGTGCTGCAGAGAACTCATTGGGCAGTTTTAGCATATCGGTACCGTGTTTGCGTTACCGTTTACCGTGTGAGTGCACAGCGCGAGAGTTACCGCGAACGGTAACTTGGGAGGCGATTAAATGTTTTTCGACCGGCGTCGCAGCACGAGTATTCCAGCTATTTCTCCAGGTGTCTTTGTCTTGGTGCATACGGAAGGATGCGCCAACCTACGGACCAGAACTACCGAGCCCGTCGAAGTCATCAAGACAGCGTCCACCAGTGGTGTTTTTAAACCACGTGGTACATGACGGGTAGCGGGAGTACGAAAGTGGCTGCCCTCAACGGCATTATTCCCTACACGCAGAGGGAGAACAGGGTCGAAGTGGCGGCAGGGGAAGAAGCGAAGGTTGAGGATTATAATAAAGATGGTTCCCAAGTAAACAACCTCTGATTGTTTCATCAAGAGCGCACCGTTATCTAACCGCCACGAACATTATATTTTATAGTTTTGCGTGTTCTAATTGATAATTTGGTGTTCGCATTTAAATTGTCTATGACTGTAGCGCACTGTGATTGTGATCGCTAGTGCTTTACTGATGCAGGCATTACATCGCTTTCTCTAGCGTGCGACCATCGTCATCGTTAAATGGACGGGGCACCTTCTGTCTAATGTCGCACATCCATACACTCCAAATTCAAACTTCGACCATGCTGGAAGGGCGCTTTTCCATGGCTAGTGCGCGTCAGCGCCGTTAGTTTTGGAAAACGTATCTTAGTCGCGCACTTCGCTACGTTATCTCGGAGTTCCCCTGGACCAGGACAACCGCGCGTGCTGGGAGTCCGATATAGCGAGAGTATGCGAAAAGACAACCAAGTCTCTTTCTTTTCGCCTGGCTGTTTTGGTTTGGAGTCTGTTTTCTCATGTGCCGCCGTTTGTAATCTTTTTGTCTTTTGTGAAATTTTAATACTGGTTGCAAGTCCTTCGTTGGTCGCTCGTTCACGTACAGCGAATACACCGCGTGTTTGCCGCATTCATGTGGTCGCTCGTTTGGGAGGGCCCAAGTAGAACCATTCTTTTTCGGCGAGTGGAGGAATTGAATTGGCTTTCGGCGAAGGGTGGGATCGGATTGTGTCACGTCTATGTTTTGTGGCTTGTTAAGCGATTTATGTTTTTACGGGATATGAACGACCCTTTTCTAAGTACCTTTTTACAAAGTGTACTGTCGAAGCCGTTGCCCACGGTTTGTGTCTCGTGTGCAAATGACAACTGCCGTAGCCCTAAAGGCCATATGAATGAGTTGCTGTACGGTTTCCGGTTTTTAACAGTTAGGTTTTTGGTACATTATCTAGCAAAATGATCAAGAAAGACGCGGACTAACAACTTGAAAGCGATATTGTTTGTTCCCTGTAATACTTTGACTACCGGTCACTGTATAGCTGTCTACCCGGCCAGGATGTGTTTTCCTGAGTCCAGACGATGGCTGTCCCAGCAGCCGGGAAAACCCTTTTAGATGCGACTGCATCTCATTCACTCGCCTTGTCCCTCCATACGGCGTTGTTGTCCGTCCACTCCCCTCCCCCTACACTATAAAAAATAGTTAGCGGCGCCCGGTTTCGATCCCACGACCCTGTGGGCGGAACGCAAGATACATGGTGCCCTTCCCACTGCGCCACAAAACCGAGACAGAATCAAATGCTACGAACGCGCCTTATATCCTTGACTCATTCAAACTACGTCAAGAAGCTACTGATACAACGCATTATGGGGCAATGATTAACACTTGCAATAAAAGAAAAGAAGCTCCCACTTACAGCAACAATGATGGAGTAAAGGTCGTTGCGACAGCGAAGCCCCAAGCATACCACTTAGAGAGATTGACCAAGATTTGCCAATAAAACATAATAATAATCATAAAACATAATAATCATACGCGTTCCCGACACGTTTCACGCGATTTCAGAATCAATCCAACGGAAATACCAAGTGAACCCCACGATGCGTCCGCATCAACACAGGGTTCCCCCCGCGGGGAGGTGGGCGCAATTTTTTGCACTACACCCCGGTACACTGCCTGTTAAGATGTGAATACGGAGAGAGAGAGCTTCTTTGTTGCCGCTCCTACAACTTGCACGTTGTGGAAGAAACCGGAGACTGCTGAGGCATGTTTCCACGGAGTGCTGGGCGGCCATCTTTATTTTGGGATGTGCTGCAGAGAAGCTAAAAGAACACATGCATGCACGTTTCACCTCTATAGTCATGCGATTTCTTTATGCTCCCAGCGACAACAGTAAACCATATGATGGCTCTATGCCTGCATGACATTAAGAAATCGAGGATTGCGCTGCGCCACGCTGACCCTCATGCCCTTAATCGGCAAATACTTTGCAAAAATAACACCTTACTGTCGGAAGTACCAAAAACCTGATTTGGAATGGTCACCAGTGGTTGAACGTATATGACGTTTGGTGTTTAATTATGTTTTTCCGCCAGCTGACAATCGCAGGAGGTTTTTTTTAATATACCCTGGATGAGACTTGTGCGTATGTGAAAAATCATGCACTCCTACGTGAAACGGCGACGATGGTTGAACGCGAAGCTTTCTTGGGATCGATTCTTTGGTTGACCAACAATTCCCACACTGCGATTATGGGCTTCTCTGGAGGTCAGGACCACTTTTCAAGAATACTCGTGGGAGTGCACATTGTATAGGCCTAACCGTTTTTGTTTGGGGTGTACGGCGTGACCCTGGTACTTGTTGCTCCGTGTTCAGTGAGCACAATGTCTTGGGTGAGTGCCGGTTTGAGGTGTTACCAAGGTGCTACCGTCACCAAGAGTGACGGTAGGCCTAACTTCCTAAACCTCGAAATGGGAAGTTAGGCCTACCGTCTTGTGGCCAACATCCTTACAACCGTAGAGGCAACGTAATTCTTCTCGTGACGGATTCATAGGTTGTCGACTGAGTTTCCAAACCGCTTCGACCATGTCGAAATGCAGCGAGTGAGCAGACGCCGGCTCCATCACGTGAGGTACCCAGGTTCTATTCCAGCCACGGGAATCGTTTTAGATGTAAAGCATCTCTTAGTCGACCCTCCGTCGTCCTGCGTCCGCACCTCTCCTTCTCGTCCACCTCTCCACGCCAGCTGTGATAACGCCGCTCTCCTCCTTGCCGCTCGGCTCGTCTCATGCCGGCTCAGGAAGACACCGGCAACACTGTCGCTCCAGGAGCCCTAACCAGCTGTGATAATGCCGCTCTCCTCCTCGCCGCTCGGCTCGTCTCGTGCCTCCGAAGTCAAGGCTGCACAGAGGAGAGCTCGCGACGTCGAACGTAAACGGCAGCGTCGAGCAGTGGATTCCTCGCTTCGAGAACGAGAAGCCGCCTTGAAACGCCAGCGGCTAGTAGCTGATCCAGATGGCGTTCGGGAACGTGACAACGCTTCGAAACACCAGCGTCGAACAGGGGATTCCTCACTTCGAGAACGAGAAACCGCAAAACGTTCCCCACTAATCGATAAATAAGGAAGACATTTAATACGCTACTAAACGTGTCTTTACTCTAACGACCAATTAACACGCTATACTCCACGGCTTTGCATCCCCTCAGGGTTCCCACGTGGGAAGATGGTGTAATTTTTTTTCTTTCACTTCCCCACGATCATTCATCATCATCGTCAGAGAAGGTTGGCTTCTCTGCAGTGCTTATTCCCGTACAACGGCATCAGTGGGGGCACTAAAACTTGCGCTTTGACAAAATGATGAAGAAAAAAGGTACGGGAATGGAGTAATCGGCTTGATGTCGACTTCATACCGCACAGAACACAGGTTCGGTTTTGACCACGGGAAGCGTTTTGATTTTTCTTCACTTCAGCTACGACCATCATCATCGCAAAAGAAAGTTGGCTTTCCTGCAGTGGGTTCTGGGTAGACGGCAATCAACATGACTGAGATACTGATAGCTTCGCTTTTTAATAAAATTTAGCTGCAGGAGCGCCTGTCCTTGTTTGTGGCGTCTTCGTCTGGTTTTCTTTCTGCGCTTTACGGTAACTTGCTATGGAGTGTTAACTAGATGTCTTATACTCTAGTTACACGGGCACATTAACCATGGTTACGCCTAACTATAGTTAGCCCAGCTTAACCGCAGTTAGCGCTAACCATGGTCAGCTGCTGTTACACGCAATCCGAGCGTGTGTGTCAAACGGTCGCGTGGTCTATGCAATTGCGAAATGACAAATTATGTTCAAGCTACTGTAATGACAAAAAAAAGAGATGTTGCAAGTTTATAACAAACTATTCAAAACAGCAGTTGCAAAACTATCTATTTTAGCGCTCACGTTTACGTTTTTTCTTTAGACAGCGCGAATGTAAAAACAACCCGTCAACACTGTCTACGAAGCCACTCAACAAGCCGAGGTCAGCCAAAGCCAACGCTGTAAAAACATTGTCGTGGCTCGTCGTCGTGTTGTTGGAGTGTATTTTTTGCGCATTACGGATCGCTTCTGCTACCTTTTACCGCTTGCACTGTTCGCGTTGCGTCAAGTATTTAGTGTGACTTGTTTGCCGTGTGTAATGTGTGTGTTTTACGTGAC
>JABSTR010003507.1:0-42629 GCA_013339765.2 Haemaphysalis longicornis | reverse complement strand
AGCAATCTAGGGCGTCATCAATCCGTGGCATCGGGTAAACATGCTTTCGGGTAAATTTGTACAATGCGCGATAATCGATGCAAAATCGGACCGATCAGCCCTTTTTCTGCACTAGCACTACCGGAGAAGACCACGGACTAGTTGAAGGCCGAATAATATTCCGCTGGAGCATTTCGGTGACATTGCCACTGATAACTTTCCTTTCTCCTGAAGCGGTAAGGACGGCGGTGAATAATGCGAGACCCGTCGGTTTCGATACGATGCGCTTCCACCGATGTCTTACCCACTACGGTACAATTAGAGTCGAATAGTATTATGTTTGTTCAGAAGCTGCAGTAACGACTGGTTTCAGCCGGGGAAAGGTCAGAGCTCATTGTGGCGGTTAGAGCGGGATCAGGAGAGTCGGAATTGAGATTAGTAGCAGATGAGACCGCACAGAGAGGGAAAATACAGGCGGTAGTAGAGGCAGCAACAGTAGCAATTGTGGTGCGCCGAGGTAGGATCATTGGCTCATGATTGTTAACTACGATAAGAGCAGCAGTTTCCTTGGAAAAGCGCACGAGACTCGGAGCGATCACCAGCCCTTTGGGAAGGAAGCGAGGAGAGGGAGAGATGAGAACGTCACCAGCGCGAAACTTATTGGAACTAACCGATTTCATCACTTCCAGGATCAAGGACGTAATGCTCGCTGGCTACTACTCGCTGCTGCGGCGCGTCATCAATAGTTGAATCATCCGTTTCCGTCAGTTCCATGTCTTGGCGGTCACAGGATATAATAGTGGATGCCGACGAGAGAACGTCCCACCCTAAAATGAGCTGATGGGCGCAATGCGGCAGTACTGCGCACTGTATGTGGTACCGAATTCCATCGATGAAAACACGCACTGTACAATATCCAGTAGGTTCGATGACACCTTGGTTCGCGTTACATAAAGAGGGCCCAGTGTACGGAGTTTTCACTTTTCGCAGTTACAAACATAACTTTTCATCAACTACTGAAATACTGGCTCCTGTGTCCACTAGCGCATCAACAATAACACCTTCTACATCGGCTCTTACAATGTTCGAGGGTTTGTCTGGAGGAATTGTCGATTTCCCCACTAGTGCAGTTTTCCCTCCAAAAACTGCACAAGCTAGTTTTCCTTGTGGGTGTTAGTAGCGTGGGTGGCAGGACGGAGGGGGGACAAAGAACGACGGTACGGTGAAGGCGAGCGCCGGCGTTCAGGAGAATGACTGGAATGCTCGCGTGCCCTAGAGGCGACGAAGGGCGGCGCGGAGGGGAAACGTGTTCGGTACGCCGATAGCCGTAGGGAAAGCGGGAATAGTAACGTTCGAACGGGGCGTAGCCTCTTCGCTCGTCTTGCTGACGCCGAAGGCAGAGAAGAGAAATGTGGCCCCTGATCCCACAATAGTAGCACACTGGGCCATCTCCAGGAAACCGTTGATGGCCCGGTGCACGGTGGTGTATTTGCCAGGGTGGACTTTAGTTCATTAAGGTGTTTTCTATATTATGTGTTATCACTGCATACTCTTCTTAGTCTGGTAACCTGTCCTACAAAAATACCTTGTTTGCAGTGTAGGGCATGATGACTAGTGCAGTCTAGGCACTATTGCCTGTTCGTTGGTTTCCTATAAAGTGTGGGTTTTAGTTTACCATTGTCAAGAACAACACTGGTGTCTATGAAGTTCACTTGTTTATCCGAGTACTGGCATGAGAACTTAATGGTCAGATGCGAAGAATTAAGATGCAAAATAAAACTTTCTAGGGCTTTGCGGCCGTGCTCCCAAATTATAAAGATGTTACCTATGTATCGTATGTGAGCCTTAGGTTTGAGAGCAAAGAATTTAGGCAGCAATCTTCAACTTGTGGCACAAAAATGTTGGCGGAGGTGGGGCAAAATGAGTGCCCATACCGGTTAGCTCGTACTGTTGGAAGAAGATACTACACTTTGATTATTAGCGGGAGGAAAAAATTCCGCAATAGCAGATTTTGATGTGTCTTCGAGCGACGTGAGATGATTCAGTGCCTCGTGTTCAGGCTTACCGACAACAGGAGGTTGAAAGGTGCAATATGTGTCAGGCAAAAGGAGATGGTCACGTTCAAATTTACCTCTCTGTTTTTTGCACAGCAGGTGTTCCTTGCTGTTTCTAAAGGCATCATAATTGTTGTTCTCCTGCTCAGTGAGTGAAATGATTTAAACCTGCTCATTTAAAACACTAACTCATTTGTCAGAGTGTTTTTGAGAATTTCTAGGAGGGAAAGCGATACGCTCTTTAAAGTATCCTGCCATTTAGCTTCTAGTTCAAGGGGGAGAACTTCAAGGGAACAAATAGCTTTAAGGCGGAGGCGTTTGGGGATTTTCTCGGTTTCGAGGTAACAGGAAAATGTGTTGAAATGAAATAGGTAGTCGTTTGTTTGCTGGCGAGCTTTCGAACACTAAGGAAAGCGCGGGATTTGGGGGAAAGGCATCCGGTCCACTCGGTGTAGGTCATTTGTGTTTGTTCTGAGCAGGCCTACGGGATGGTTCTGTTTTGTTTGGAGCCTGTTCTTTGCTATGGTTTTAAGGGGTGGTGTCCACGTCGCCTGCTGTTTGTGTGCTTGTTTGCGTTTTCGTGTGTTTTGGTGTCTGCGTGAACACTGAGCGTGATGTCCATGGTGGGTCGGAATGTTGTTCTCCTACGTGTTGTTCAGCTGGTGTTTTGGCTGCATCCACAATTTGTTTACTCGCGTCGCATGTGGTGTTTTTGGGGGGACGGGGCGGTTCACTACTGTTGGGAATGTTAGGTTCGGTCTGCTGCTCGGTGCTTGCCTCTGACGGGCCGGTGATGCCGGTGGCAGAGAGCGACCCCTAAACGACTTGCTCAGCCTGTACTATATGTGTTCTGCCATTGTCCAAACACCTCGGAATTTATTATGTAAACCGTCTTTGGCCAGATGCCCCTGGGGGTCATGATAGATTTCTGTGTGGTAGGTGTTGTCAACGTTTTTTTGGGTGAGTTCTAGGTCAAGGCGGGCGTCGTTGAGCTGAACTGTTTGCTCGTAGTGAGGAATGATTCTGCGTACATGCGGTGGGTATGTCTGGCCATTGTTTTTAATTCTGGGAAGCGCTGTTTTTGGGGTTATCTTCACGTGGGGTCGTTTGGTCTCAACATTTCGTACGAGAGATTTCGTGATCTCGAAAGTGTGTTCACCGCTGGTGTACTCCACTTCGTTACTTCCGAATGATTTATGAAGTGCGTGATGCTGCGTTGGGCGGCATCTATTAGGCGGCATCTTGGTGTCTTGTGTTGTGGCGTCGCTTTGTAATCTAATGCACCTTGCATGTTGCCCAGGGGAAAAGTGATTCTGCATGTACATGAAGTGGCAATCTCCAATTTGAGCTTTGTGTACTAGAGAGAGGAGAGGTTGCTAACCTGGTCCCGCCATCTTCGTAGATGAAATCCAGGGAACGAGGGTGCTTTGAAGATGGTCACCTGCGGGGGCTTTGAAGATGGTCACTTTTTTTGTCGAATTGCGGAAACTCCAGTCTTTTTCTCGAATATGGAAAATTTTTACGTGTTGTTATATACACTCCCTACGTTTAAATAAAAACGGAAGCACTTCGCGTTTTCTTGCATAGCTTTTGTCCGTAAAAATACGGCTTGTTTACAGTGCATGCACGTTCGCCATATGTATGCACGCAGGCAAAGCCAGTCGCTCTGTCTGCAAAAGTTTCTGGAATGTCCTGTGTTGAACACAAATACATACAGTTCATTTTTTCACAAACTGAACCCTCTACATTGTTCCGTGGCACCACTTCAAAAGAGAAAGAAGAAGAAAGACAAGACCAATTAGCCACTCGACATAAATTTTAGATGCAGAGCATCTGATTCACTCGCCTTGTCCCTCCGGCGTCGTCGTCGTCGTTGTCGTCGGCGTTGTCCACCCCTCCCCCATTCTCCTCGCCGCTCCAGCTGCGCTCTCCGCCGCTCACCCTCTCTCCTCTCCGATAGCGAACACTCTCTCGCGAGGGGCACTGGATTGGATTCGATTTGATTGGATTGGATTGGCTTGGCTTGGATTGGCTTGCATTAGATTGAATTTGGATTGGATTGGATTAAAGTGGATTGTGTTGGATTGTGTTGCGTCATAGCCGCGGCACGTTGCGCAATAGCCGCAGCAGACGCGCTGGGGCCGGCGCATGTGCAGTACTCTCTCTTCCGCGGTTTCCTCTCCTTGGGGCGCGCTGCGCATATAACCGGTGTACCGTTCTCCGGCGAAGCAACATTCACGCTTGGCTCAAACACCTAGAGTCCACGCCGCTTTACAAGTGCGCCAACGTCGTCATCGACTGGGACCGGCTTACGCAGTCCCCTCAACGTTATGCGTGCTATAAAACGTGGTCCCTTCGCCGCTCCGCCTATGCGTCGCATCTACACAGGGGTTCCCGCGAGGGGAGGTGGGAGTTTTATTTCAGAACTCGACACCAATTCACATTTAAAACGAAATTAATTTGTTTTACAACTGTCTTTTTTCTATAAATACCGACAGAAAGGAGTGAATGAAAAAAAAAAAAAACAGTCGTCGACAGGTTTACAAGGCCGCAGCCATTTTTATACTCAACAGCAGCGTCCTGAGAAAGCGTAAACAGTTATTAAAATACAACCAGAAAAATAAACAACAAAGAACTTTGTTTATACATTTATTTGCATTGCACATAGTTCAAGTTATCTTCAACGGCTCCACAATACTAAGTAAACGAGAACGCGAGAAAAAGACAGGAAATTGAGCTAACCACCCATTTTGCTACTTATAGCATGCAGTTAATGCTTTCAATATGCTTACTGACTAACACTCAAAACGCATTCAAATGAGAAGCAACAGTATTCAGTAACCACTATTTCCCAGTTTTAAAAACGGCCGTTAAGACCACCCGCGGATCTTTATTCATTAAACAGTAAGTTTTTTTTGTCGCAACTGAGCCAACTTACCCATACCGTTTATATCAGTGTCTCCACTTTAAAAGGGGCATGAAGGCAGAATGCAACTTTTAGTTCATTTGAATACCTCGTTAGAATAACACTGACGTATAACACAAACTTAACTCCCTGCAGCTATATAAGTAGGAAAAATAGAATGGTTATGGGACCGAATTGCACATTTCGCGCACTAGAACCTATGACATAATAAGGACTGCGGCGCGGTTGGCTGAGGCTACCAAAAGCAAATACAAGTTATGCCAACCTTATAAGCTTTAAGGAAGAGCTATTACACTCAAATGTTTTTATTTTTACACTCAAGTTTTATATTACACTCAAGTATTTTTATACCACCAAGAAGCGTGCCGCTAAAGAGTGGAAATTACAAAAATAAGCTTGTATGCACTCGCTGTTTTAGTGGGTTTCAACGTGGTTTATTTTTGTGGTGGTTGGCAGTAATTGTTGCGTAAAACGTTGCCTATGCTCGAAAAGTTGGGGTCACGTAAGACAATCACGCTTGTGCCAATTGGTCAGTGCCACGTGAGAAAACCCCAAAGCGCCAGACTGTGCTGTGCAGCTGTAACAAACACGATGCGGGCAGTGCTCACTGGTGCTTCAAATATATGTAGAATTAAACGCACCAGTCTGTACTGCATGTACTATGGTTGTGACACCTTCACAACGAAGGAACCGTGTCGTACATTACCTTGTTTCCCGAGCATACCCAATGTTTCACAAAAGAATTACTGACAGCAGTAGCGAAAATAAACCAGCCCGAAAACTGGGAAAAACCGGGCGAGTGGGGCCAGTGGTCCTGAGTGGTATTGTAGGGCAACCTACGAGGACTGGCAGTAAACAAGGCCTTCCGCAGTAGACTGCAGCCCCAGTCGGCCTACTAATCTTCTCTTAAAGACTTGAGTTGGTTACAAAATCTCAGGCGTCACGAAACAGGATTTAGCAGGAGAATCAAAACTTGGTCCTAAAGGAGCCGTTAAGGGAAAATGCATTTGTATTTCATTAATTTTGTCTGTTTGAAATTCCTGTTAGGAGCATAAATTCATTTATTTTCACAATTCACTGGTTCTGGAATTTAGGAGACGTTCTTCAAATTATGATTTTTAGGCGAATTGCAACAGACCATGCGCGCATCGTTGTTTGGCACCGCAAGTAGAAGTGACGTCAGAGTAAGAACATTCAAAAGTTAACTACACTTTACATACAACTGTGATATTTCCAAAATATTGGCAGCCCTTTTTTGTTAATGTCAACAGTTTTCTATAGTCGTGACCAGCGTCGCGACCACTTGAGTTGTCTGGTAACCATTGCAGCAGAACTCAGATCTACTCGCTGTTTGAAAGATTTGCAGCCAGTTTCTATACTGTAGCTCCAGTTGTTTTGCTGAATTCTCTTTGCAATACTACCGTTTTGTATCACATGGCACAAAACTGCTCAAGCAAAAAAAATGTGCCCATTGTGCGATTCGAACTTGTGGCCGCGAGGCAAGTCCAACGTAACGGCCAGCCAGCAGTGACATCCGACGCTTTACCCAGTCCACTATCGACACGAGGAGCACGCGCGGGAGAAAATAGTAGCATAAAAGCCGCTTCTAATTTGTAACGAAGCACGCTGGTATGTTTGTTTCCATAAATTCTAATCAACCCACAGCTTCACGCGGGAACCTACTGTTGAATGTTCTGCAGAAACCCGAATTCGACCATTACGAATCAAACAATCAACATTAACCGCATTGGTACTGGAGGAAACCTGAAAGCAAATGAACTTCGTGGTGGTGGAACTCCGCAACTCGGCTTCGCACTAGATTTCTTTCCGCTTGGAGAAAAATGACGCATTAGTTTTCAGTTTAAACTAATCGAAGTTTGTTCGAGAAAAGCGTTTATGTAGTAAATGCTCATTTTAGTGTTTCCGTCAGTTATCTCCTCAGGCCAGAGGTTTCATGTTCGCGCCACTCGCATTACAGACTGCGTGAGACAGACATCGGCAGTTTAGACTCGTGCAAAACACCGTAAATAGTTTACGAATACCCAGTTTACTTAGAGCACGGCTGCTTCTGCCTGCGTTACACGCCCACGCTAGTGCCTGAAAGTTCGACCATGTTATTCAGTCATATCAGATATTACACATCTCCTGTTCAGTTACAGGGTGAGTTTCATCATGGCGCTAATGTTGTAGTTTTATCTGACTCTTTGGGAGCCCGCTCTATGCTGATATGTTTTCATACGAGGGGGAAGGTGATTGGCTGCTTACAAGAGGTCGCTAGACGAGTTGAAGAGGAAAGCCTCGGGGAAATCCTAACTACAGTTTTCCCTATTTGCCGATATCTGGCAATGAAACGGGTGTACACTGTGTCTTTATTACGGTTCCACAGCTATAAGTACCGACACAACACAATCCTATTTAAATCTGTTCCTTACCCCTTAAATTGTTCAATTTCCCAGTCAGTGATGCATTGCTCGCAGTCTGACAAGCGCTTGGGGCACTAAAAACACCAATCGTGAAATAAAAACACACATCTCTTTTCTCTACATGGCCCCTCAGAAATCAAATTTTCAGACTAGATATACTAATGTAGGCAGAAGTACTTTGTGAAGTGCCCTAAACAAGTTGGCAATAATTTAATTCCGAATACAAAACCATATTAGAGTGACATGTTCAAATGATTGGGGCAATTTGTATTACCACAAATACTGTAAACGACAGCTGTTCTATCTGCACATAAAAAAGGAATTGTATTGCTTTATAGTTTATTAACTTATAGAAGGATACATCGGAAAATAGTGCATCTAGACGTTGCATAATCAAATGCAGATTGGTAAATGACTATTTAAATGGTACGTTTGAAAGCAAATTTATTACAGCAAAAGTTTAATTTTGGGGGGGAACCTTCTTTAAAATGCGAGATGTTTGAGATAAGCAATTAAGTGCGTCCTATATCATACGCTCAATACCTGATCTATCACTTAACAAAACTTGTTCTGAGGTAGTTGGTACATATTTTTAGGAAGAAGAAAACATGGCGTAAAGTAGGCGCAGGCGAAAGAAACCAGGTAAGACGTATACAGGCGCCTGTATATGTCTTCCTTGTTTCTTTTGTCTACGTCTAGTTTGCGCCACGTTTTCTTCTTTTTGATCTCTTAGCCTGTTTTGTTAAAATAAAAAATCATTAGGCTGGATCTCCTGACATTTGTGGAACCAGTAGCTGGGAGCCTGCCCTAGGTTCAGAGGCAGTGTGAAAGAGTTGTTTGTGTGTCTTAGGCCTGTTTAGCAAATGTTCGGTCTAGCTTACAGCAGCCACCATTGTCGTGGTGTGCATGGTGCTGGATGTCAGGTGATTTGATTCTAGTTTTCCCGACCGCTTCCCCAGCGGCACTTTACCTTATTGCACTGTAAATTGTATGTTATCTGTACTTGTTTCTGTAATGAAAGGCTTCTTACTAGCGACATCAACAAGGGCCGAAAAATTGTGTTACGCTTGGTTATGCCTACCGGCGCACAAGAAAGCTTGTAATGTTAGTAAGGCGATATTGATAAAGCAGGACAGCTCAATGCGAACAGAATAAAACACATCCAAATAGGCAGATAAGGAAGCCAGTCCTGGTGTACAGCTTCTGTGCCTAAAGCGGACTGCGCCAGTCGGAGTTAGCACCCAACATTTCATCTGTGGTATACTCTTTGAAGATCACGGGCGTAAGTGGGGCACAAATTGTGGTGTGATGCATTAAAGAGAAGTGCTAAAATTACTACAGTAATATACTTGCCGGTATTGATAAATTAACTGCTTGAGTTTGTTGGTTCATTGCTTCAGAATTCAATAATACCACATGCCACAAAAAATAAACAAGATGACCGGCTAGCATTTTTTACCAGTGAAACATTTTATTTATGGTTTCTCCAAGTTGATATATCTTTGGCATAAATGGCTTGTCTATATGCCTACAAAAATAGAGGCGCCAATCGCTATTTCTCCAACACTGACTTGTGATCTATGTTTTTTTTTTTTTGGTGGGCAGCTTCGGAAAAGCGGAGCTTTGTGAACACCAGCAGCGCACACAGCGCCTTTTAAAGAAGACTGACAGTTGTTATGGCATGACGTCTTTCCATAAAACCAATTCAGAGCTCCGATTTAGGCACACATGAAAATGCTTATCCAGTCCCGCAAAATTATCTTTTAGTGCAATCAAAGAACACGGCTTAATATGAGACATTGACGTTTGTAAAAAACAACCATAAATAAGAGCCAGAATGCTTGTCTTTTGTATGTGATTGTCAAAAGCTTTAAAATTTAAACACTGAAAATTTATTTAAACTGTAATATATAGCCTGACAAATATCTTATAAGCTCTGAAAATCTAGTAATTGAACAATGGCTGATTAATTGAAGCTGTACGGTAGAAGTTTGAGTTGATTTTATTTCCATACTACCTATATTACTTCGCTGACTGCTCTACGGCCTCCCATTAGCCTTAAGGTTTCCTACTAGCGTACCAGTCAGCGAAGCATTCAATGTGGCTTCTGCAGCGCTTGTGTGGAGCGACTAGGACTTGGTGCTTGATAGAGTGTACCAACTAACAAACTAAAGAAAGGCCCATTCTTCAATTCACTGCCGTGTCGTGGCTTCGTTTCATCTTAGCGAAGGAATGGCGACGACCCGTCCGCGCCCGTCAGACTAAAGGCTCTATGGACTGAGTCTGTCGTAATATCGGTACGCCGTGCAGTAGCGCAGTCAAACAAAGTTATTTTGTTCCTGACGTCTAATAAAAGGCTTCCAAAACATCCCTTCCATGTCCCTTTAACTCGCCATCAGCCCGTCATGACACGTTTTTTCATCCATTGCGTAGCAGATCGGCTCCCTTTGAACACATATGATTCATAAATTAAAGACAACGCAGTGTCACACTATTTACAATGTCGGGCGTATGAATAGTTTCTTGTTTACGTGTTCTGGTATACTTTCACTGAACGCTGTTCTCTTTGAGTGAGAGATTAAACAAGCACCAACTAATACCAGTAATGATAATTTTTTTTTGTACAATAAAATGGGTTTCTACAGGAGGGCAAATCCAATCAGATGGGTCTAGTCGATACCTAGATCTCGCGAATGGGTGTGTGCGAGATTTAGATTGCTGCATGCTCCATTTATCACTTAAACACGCGAGCCGAAATTTCCGACAATATAATTGATGCCTTGCATCACACAATTCCGAAACTCGATAGATCAGCTAAGTTATTTCTCTGCGTCTACTCGTACTTCCACATGCGTATGGCCCACGCATATATCTGCACAGAGGGGGAGGGCAAGGAGTAAAGTATAATCATGCGGGCCGTAGGTGCTGCTCTCTGAGTACCCACGTGGGGGGAGGGGGGGCAAAGAAAAATTATTCTGTCGTTCCCTGCGCGCCTTCGCTAGTGAACAGGAACAACCGCTTTCGCTCACGCCCGGTTATCAGGACTACCCCACTGGAAGGTGGTGTTGCCTGAAATGCCTTCGGTTTGGCCGGACATATAAGCGTGTCTAAAGAAACCGGCTTGGAAGCATCTTCAGCTAACCTACACATGCATGTTTTCGTGTCGCGATGGCCCTCTCGCGTATTTTTCTCAAACTGAAGCCAACTTCGTTCCAGAAGAGAGCGCGGGGGAAGCGTTTCCGCTCTGTTTTAGCGCCTATGCACCTTCCATGCTACGGCTCTAGAGCGTTGTACCACGTTCGAAATGCTTCTCGGCCCGGTATATAACACCGCCGGATACCGTGGGTGGCTGCACTGCCCAGGTTCAACTATTCTAGGTAAGGCTCCCTAAGGCACAAACAGGATTTCCTCGCCATACAAAGATTTAGCACCCTTGGTTGAGTAAATTCACTAATAACCTTCCAATGATTATACAATCACACTATCGGCCTTCATGCAAGCGTTAGGCATGGCTGATGATCCTTGGGAAAGGCCTTCGTGCTGCAGGGAGCATAACTAGGCTTACGATGAAGATGATGCCGACCAAGCATCGATGTCTCCCTTTACAAGTAAACGTATTTCAGTCTGACTATGAATCAGTTAAGGCACCTTAAAAGAGAAATCGTATAGGTTTATTTTGAAACTACGGCCAGACATAACCATAGCAGGAAAATAAAACTGCTTAGAACGAGTCTACAATTACTCACTAGTGTAGGGTAGTCAGAGACTGAATATCTATTGCATATAACAGTCATTAGGACAGCCAACATAAATAGACTATCAAGTTTTAATTTATTTGAGACAGTCTTATTTCTATGTGTCGGTTCAGCCCAGACATCCTGGAGACGTTCTGAAGCTGTATACACCAGATAGAAGAAAGAAATTGCGGTACGCGTATGCGAATGCGACAGAACGAATGAACTAGATACGCGTAATACAGCCTGATGCCAACGTCAATGCGATGGCCACAAAGATGCCGTGCCAGAACTTGTCGAATTTCTACGCCTCTATTACTGCGTGCTCACAGCAAAAAGGTTGATGACGAAGTTCAATTACCAGAGCTGGGTTTCAGTAATGCTGTAGCTGAAAATAAAAGTTCCACTGAATGCTCATTCATGTTGAGGTCACCTGCATTATTATTACCATCAAAAATAACGGGGCGTAGCAATGCCAACAGCCCCAGTGTACCATCTATTCAGCCCACACAACTTTTTGTTACGAGATTGATTTATTTGCCAAAGGCAAGGGGTCTATGGCCAGCAACACACAAATGTCAAAGCGGTTCCAAGGCCACTGATGTCCAACCAGACAGCAACCTCGTTCTCTTCTTCCTCTAACACTGTAGGTGATGCAGGCTCATGGTTGGGATTTCTGGTGTGTAATAATTGCGTACTAGTATTTTGTGTCGCGATTCAGGTAACCAAAGTAAGACAAATTTTAGGTAGACAGCCCTTTTCCCTCATGCTTCCACCGGTTTTATTTTGAGACATGAGGCGCGATTTGTTGAACCTGAACCCATTAATTCCCGTGCACATACCTCAGTAGATTAATGTTTTTTTTCGAATACCACAATAGCACATCCCTTTTCGGTGGCGAGAACAAGCAAAAAAAAAAAAAACAAATAAAAGGCATGGGGCTCGTAGCTACACCAAGGTCTCATCAAACAAATTTGATTCCATTACCAGTAATCACACTAGGCATTTATGGAAGTATGTCGTGGTAACAGCGAGGCTAGCATCATTGTCTACCTGCAATTCTCATAAAAACAATTTGATTTTTTTTACAATAATCACACTAGGGCTTCCGGAAAGTATGTCCTTGTAACAGCGAGGCTAAGATGAACTAGTGTGTGAGTTGAAGATAAGAACAAACAGTAGAAGAAAGGTAGGGAGGTTAACGAAGGAAAGAACTGTCCCGGTAGCTGCAATTCACACGAAATAGGAATAGCGGACATAAAGGGAAAAAAAGTATTGGTAAACAAAAGAGGATAGGAAACTGTGGAAAACTGTGTTTGTATTATTTTATTTCGCTCTGCTCCTCTCGAGTGCATACGTTCTTGATGTTTGAATTGCTTTTTCTTTAACAAGGTTTTTCCGGCATTTAGCCCTGTCTATTTCTTGGCTTTAATTCGGCCATAGCATTGCTGGATTAACTTATTTCCCCACATTATTTTCCGTTTTCTTTGCTCTGGAAGAAGAGGGACATAAAATATTAAAGGAAAAAGAGCTGTCTAGTGATAGTAATGAACACTTGCACCGCTTTCTCTCCGTTTCGAAGTAGTGAAAGCAATAGTAATAACCAATCCAGAATTGTGCTGCCATTTCGCATAATACCCTTTTACTCTCTGTTTTTCTTTGCTTCAGATCTGTTTAAGTATCTACCAAATACATTATTTGCGAATGAAAGCAACCCGTAAACTGTGATAATATAGCTGTCGCGACGTCTCCGAATCATATAACCGACACCGAATCTTCTCAGGTTTTCTAGAAAATCTAAACTCTCGAATAAATTACCTGATGCACATAACTAGTGCTGTCAGACTTCGGCATTTCATGCTGAATTTAATGCTGAAATATTTATTCTAAGCTAATTCACTGTCTACTGCGTAAAAGCATTTCTAGTTGAGACGAAGCGTTGACACACATGCTGCCAGGGCTCCATAGACAGGCATTTACATCATCCGAAAAAGCGTGTTTATTTAGCGTGAAGTACAAGAACTGTTATGATTTGTATTTACACAAATATATTGGTAGCAGTTGCACGTTCAAACTTCTATTTGTTAGAAGAGCAAGAGGTCATAAAGAGAACCTCTATAGAGCACTAAGAGGAGGCATCCGGGGAGGGCAGTAGTATGAAACATATTAAAATAGCGCTGTAGAGAGGGGACCAGATACAGACTCCTCAGGACTTGAGCAGTACATGAACTGAATTCGTTTACCACACCAAAATACATACACAGAAACAGTGCATTTGCGAGCACTGGCAAAGCGATTATGGAAAAAATATAAAAGGAGCAATAGCGGGAAAGTGATTGAGGAGGGGGGAGTAATATTATCTCTTATGGGAGCTCACATGCATTCAACTGAATCTGGGGATTGCAAAAGGGGGAGGGCGGGAATAAGAGAGGGTAGAAAAATTGTTATGATTAAAATGGTGAATGGTCGAAAATAGCAGTTTTTCTCGGGGTGATTCCGTTACACAGAACACACCTCAAACAATCCTGGCTGGCGTGATTTTGTGTCCGGGAGACGAGAAGCCTCTAAGGGAACTGTGTAGTGGAGAGGAGAGCGGCCGTGACGAGGAGAGAACAGTGCGGGGGTTCGACAACTTCGGAGTTCGCTCGAATGGGTGCGGCCCACAGCCGGGTACTGAGGAGCGGGAGCTGGCACTCGACGGTCCTCTTCAGTACAGCTAAAGCCGGGTGACTTCGAAATCCATGGCCAAATTCAAGCGCCCAAAAGAAGGCGCCGAAACGAAGTCCCTCCAAAGCAGAGAAAGGCGATAATCGGATCGCCTCAACTCCGAAATGACGACCGAAGTTCCCAGACGCATCTGAAAAAGCTCCCTCCGAGCGTACGTAGTAAGCGCTTGTCTATACGCTATGCTTCTAAAGTTGCGGAATGAAAGGTGTTAACATCGAACAAAAGCTGCCGACCCAACCCGGTAAAAACTTCACAGATACTTTGACTAACAAAAGTGTCCCTGCGCATTCAGTTCAACCGAAGCTGCCATGATAGAATTCGTGTTTTGCCAGGTGAATACCCATAAGTGTCGTCAAGTGCAGCAGGGTAAAAGACAGCGCGCAACGGTGTGAGGGTGGCACCATGGCTCCGATCAGGTTTAGCCGGGTTCAATACACGGGCTGGCCGGGAAGCATTACCTCTAAGTTCAGTAGTATTACCTCCATGGCAACAACGCTGCTGGGAAATATTTGTTCTTCTGACAGCATGTGGGTACCTCCACGATTAATAAATCAATACTCCAAATGTGGCATAGTTTCCGAGTAAGCAAATCCGAAAATTTCTACTGTATAGACTTTTTAGAAGGCATTGAGTCCACACTCTTCACTGGCATCGTTCTCAAGTGAGATTGCTTTCTTCGTGCGCGGCGCAGTATCGGCCGCCCATTGAATTGGGATGTCTCTGTTTGCAAAAAAAATCGCCAAAATCTAATGCACGGATCATGTCGGTAAGTTTTATAAGCAACTTGAATTCATTTAGCAAAAGAGCCTTCCTGCGTCAGAAGATGTTTTCCCCGCAAGCAATTCTTTGTCGCATTTGCGCAGAATGCATAGTGGTTGAATGGTAACTGCCGTGTTCTAATGGCAGAGAAACTGCGTAATGGTAGATGATTTTAGGACACATAAAGTTGCATTTTAAAGTTCAAACCATTTTCATCCATCGTTGCAAAATCTGCAGTCGATTCGTTAAAGCTTTGGAGAATAAAACCAAGCATTTTTTTGTGACAAGAGGGTTGGAGTTACGAGAGGGAACAAGTTAGACCAGTAAATTAACTTTACAGCTTCCTTTCAGAGATGTTTTCCACAAGTGCAGAAACAGAAATATTTTTAGAAGACCTAATATTTCTTATAGGAAAGCAGAATTCAATTTTCCGACACCATAAGCGCCCAGTATACACACCACACATGCTAGATTGTACTCAATTATGGAGCATAATAAATCGGGTGATATAGAGTACTTTTTATATCAAAGGTACCGATTGGAGAATAATACAAGGGCCGAATAGACCTTACACCTGCCAAAAAGCGCACAGCATCTACGTTTACAATCAGTTTCTATGAAAGAAAAAACCAAACTTACCCGACTTAGACGAAAACACACCACAAAACGGCTAGTATCTTCCACCGTGACGGTTCGCACACGTTTGTACGTTTAGTAAGAACTAGGGTAAACAGATCGCAAGGCATTGTTTCTCTGGAGGTTTGCCTTCTGCAGTACACAACGTGGGAAGGCAAGTCCGATTGAAAACTTCGCGTGGACCGGGATAGCAGTGGCCATGCGTTGCGTATTCTCGTGTCGGTTGACATAGCGCCGAGTTTAAAGCAAGGCTCACAATGCCTAGTCCTAATTTATTTGTATGTAAGTATATTCCAAGATATCAATACATGATGTCGAACTACACTTATGCGCAGTCAGTGATCACTGTACAAAACGTCAGATATTTTTGTAGGACAACAAGATATTCTTTAGGAAAACTGCAGAACATACGAAAGACCATTAAAACTAGAAATTTATATTTTTGTCCAATCGGCAGTTTTGCCGAAACTAAAACAGCGAATGAAGTTTAAGGCACATATACACTATTAAAAGACAGCTAAAATCACACGGTATTACGCGTTTCCACCAATAAGCATACCTCGGCAAAATTGGCGCAGCTCACTCAAACTCAGACTCAATGCTGAGCAGCACACCTTAAGCAGCTTACTCAAACTCAAACTCACAGTGAGCGCAACACTCAGAGCTCACTCGTACTCAAAACTGAAAATGTACTCAAACTCAAAATGTACTCAGAACTCAAAATGTACTCAGTACCTAAAATATACTCAGTACTCAAAATGTACTCAAACTCAAACTGTACTCAGTACTCACAATGTATTCAAACTCAAAATGAATTCAAAAACTTAAAACGGACTCAAAATTCAAAATGAACCCGGGACTACACATGGACTAAAAGGTCAAAATGCTTTCACAACTCAACAGGAGTCACAACTTTCTCCTACTGGAAATTCACTCTGGCCTCTGGCTCACATGGACTGTGATTTCCTTCGCATTTAGATTTTAGAATTCACACATGGTAAAAATGTTACGGGTGCAAATTCGTGGGCTCAAACTGTTACATTCGGTACGACATGACACCGTAACTCCTGTGAGGTCGGAAACAATTTTCGTACCAGATTTAGTACAGCTGTAGCGGCTGGTGTTGATAATTAGCGCTGGTTGCAAGCAATATATTCGGTACCAAATATATTCGGTATATTTTGGGTATATTGGGTATATTGGGTACCAAATTGGGTACTCTATATTGGGTACTCATATATTAGGTACCAAACTCTTGATGTAGGCTCCGTGTTCGTGTTCATGACAGAGGTGGTCCAGACTCGATTGTGTGCTGGGGCCCTGGGGAGACACAAATAAGGTAGGGTGAGGTGACGTGCGCTCAATGCTCAGATTATTTACGTAGAAGCTGTTTATGGGTATGGTTCAATGCATTCTTGCTCTGCATCCTGAAAAAACGCCTTGTGTCCAAGCGAGCTGTACCCGAGAATATCTGAAGCGCGAGGCGTTCATGGATATGTCTTTGCTTTTTTAATGCGTAGCATTCTGTGCCGAGTACCCCCTTACATCTCCCCCGGGTAGGATCGTGTAACGCCCTGGAAGTCAAGAAAAATTCAGATATCACGGAAGTTCAACATGCAATCATTAAAAAGCTAAATGTTGATAATTCATGAAACTAACTTTCCAAAAAACTACAATTAAGAAATGAAAAGAAAAAATGTCAAAAATGGCGAAGCGCGTAACACGGGAGTCTTAGATGAACACAGATTGCGTTAAAATTCAAACTTTTGTGCTCTAGGGCATATGGGGTATCAAATTGAAGATCTCGAGGAGAGAAATAACGTGGGACAAACAAGAAATGCTTCATGCTCTTAAGAATGTCTTAGTTTTTGTGAGTCATAATAAAGGTTCATTCTGAGGGAGCAGCGCAAACTAGACAGGACAAAAGGGGTAGGACACAACACGAGCGCTTACTAACAACTGAAGTTTTTATTAGAAATTGGAAGAACATATAAAGAAGCCTGCGTACTAACACCCCGTGACATAGGCCATGCACAATAATAAAGGTTGTAGTTCATAATGATGACCCGTAGAAGGATGGGGTCTCAAATAAATGTCTCCTTTAGAGAAATAGCGTTGGACAAATAAGAAATACACCCTGGTAAATAATGACATAGTCATGGTGATAAATACAGTGATTTAAAATTTATTGTGATGTCGCTAGTGTGTCCCCCCGCTCCGAATTGAATATCTCGGTGCGAGAATTCACGTGGGAGAAAAAATGCTTCCTGATTATAATTGTGACACAGCCATGGTGAGTCATAGATATGGTTAACATTCAAAGTGATGTGCGCTAGGGCGTGTGGGGTGTCAATTTGAAGGTAAGAGAAATCACGTGAGATAAATTAAATTCACTCCTGGTGATAATCAGGACATGGTCATGGTAAGTCATGGTTTGGGTGAAAAAAAAATCAAATTGATGCCGCAAAGAGGTATGGGGGTTAAATTGAAAGTCTTGATGAGGGGAATCCATTGGACAAATAGGAGATGTTTTCTAGTTATCCTCATTTGATAGTCATGGTCAGTCATAAATTACGTTAAAATTCAAAGAAATTTTGGCACAGTGTGTGGGGTATCAAATAAAACAATTCGATGAATAAAATCATGTGGGGCAAATAAACAGAGCACTCCGCTTATCAGTATTAGGAGTAAACGGTGCAAATTCATCGCAGATGCTGGAATGGTAGCACAAAAGAAATTGTGGTGTCAAAGGGAAGGGTTTGAGGGAGAAAATTTAAACCTGGATAGACCGACGCGTAAGAATGTTATGTGCACTCATTTCACAAGTAAAAATTCGGAGTTGCGTCGTAAGCTTATCGGGGCTGTACAATTATTGGTTTCGGTGTCAGGATTTGCGTGTAGCTATAGCGAATGCATGCTACTTATAAGGGCAACTTCAGTTTTGAAGAGCGGTGATATTGTAAGCACGAAGCTACGAAGCGTGAAAATCCATTTATTTCCCTTCCATATTACCCCCGTCATCAAACATGTCGAGGAACACGTCGTCCTCTTCTGAACTGACCATCATCATCGTTGGTTTCTGGACCGGTGTTCGTAGACAGCTGTGTCGTAGAATAAAAGTCCTACTTCATGAAGTACCCAAGGCCATTACAATTCAAAAACAGTTATCTGGTGATTCATAGGGGTCAATCGTGGGTGCGGTATTTGACCAGGCCATCTTTAAAACTTGGCTTGGTCGACACCCTGCGCATCAAAATGTCTGGAAAAAAGTCCGCGTACCCACCAAAACAAAGCTGGTGAACAGCTACAGTGGCAAGATGGAAATAGAAACCGTGGATGGCTAAGCACCCGCAGCCAACCACTGCTCACTGTACCCCGCTTCTGTAACTTGTATAAGCTGGAATTTCCCAGATCGGCCATTTTTTAACGATCGAGGAACCACCTGGCGGGCAATCCTTGGGGACAGCGGGGCGAGCAGACGACGTCGCCGTCCTACGCTTTTGCTCCGTGCTGCGCGTGGATGTGAGACGTCCAGGTGGCATCGAAAATCCGTAGGTGGAATTTATTCGGTACGTCAGCAGCGCCAAGTTCAACAGGGCTTGAAAGAGAACGTTCAAAGCATCCGAGAGCTGTCAGATGTGTCCATAAATTCTGTCACCAACCCGCTAAGGTGGCAGGCCACTCCAAAAGTTGTGTGTCCTGACGGGGGTTGCCTGTGAGGCTACGTTTAACCGCCAAAGCAGGACGCCTCACTTTTCATCCCCAATTGATGTGTATTTTCTTAATTAGGGGCAAGTTGCCATCATTGCCTTTACTTGGCAATGTGCCGGAGCTACTCATCCGGGCGTTATTACGCCGATTTTGGCTCCACCAAGAATCAGCTAGGATAAAGGGCTCGTACAACAAACGTGTGAAGTGCACCATGACAACAGAAGTGTTTGCCTTTGTAGAATATCTTTCCCTGAGTGCCACCGCGAGTTGGTCACCATGCTGAATTGGAAAGACTTCGAACCAAGCAAATATGTTAGAATACGTACGTGCTTATGCTGCTTTCGAAAGCACGGTTTATTCACCCTCATGTTCCATCCCTAACGCCCGTTTTTGTTATCTGGAGGTATCTTCTGTTCATCTCATCGACGGGAAGACGGCACAAATCACTCGGACAACAATGATACAGCTCGGGTAAGCTGAAAAATAGGCCGAAACGCCTGCTCGGGTGAGGAAATTGCGGTTCGCGGATCCCACCCGCCTCTGAAACGCTAAGGTTCTTCTAAGCAAGCAAACGGCCATGAAATCTTGGCGTATCAAATAGGCTGCTCCTGTTTGGCAGAAGAAAATTGTGTTTTGAGGTGGCACATATTTTACATTTATGAGCATGTACCTCTGCGACCTGCACAGTTTAAGGAGTATTTCATGGTCTTGTTAAAAAACCAACTCAGTGTGAGGTATAGAAGCGCGTAATAAATGTCTACACGTTCGCACAGGGACAACAGCAAGGCATGCTTGGAAACTTGCACTATCACGCGTGCGATCGAAGGCATTCTCTCATTGCGCCAACGCTCTTACATCTTAGCGCATGCGTAAGAGGCATATCAGCCCAGTAGTTCCTAAGCTGTTTTATGGGAACGCAGGCATGTCGACAGATACTGAGTGTTGCAATGTGTCGACCCAACCACGCTTTCAAGATGGCGTGCCAACAATTCACAAGCACAATTAGGTCTACGGGGAATTGATTAGGACATTTTATTTACCCAGTGATTATTCAGTACCATGATTTTCGATGGTTGCATTCGATCCACCTTCCTTCACCTCGCAAATATTTGGATATCGTACACGCCCTCTCAGCATTACTTCGAATTTTTACGAATTCTGTGACTAGCCTAGACTATATCATAATTATAAGGAGAAGGCATTTCTTTGCTTATTCCACGCGATTTCCCTCATCCGGACCTTTAACTTGATACCCCACAACATCTAGTGGCGTAACTTTGAATTTTCACTCGGTCGTGAACACAACTATCTCATAACTATAGAAGAAAGAATTTTTATATTTCCCCACGTGATTCCTCTCAACGAGACATTTAATTTGATACCCCACGCATCCCAGCCGGATTATTTGGTATTTTAATCAAATCTGAATAACCATGACCCTCAAGAGTATAAGCAGGACGCATTATTTATATGCCCCACGCGATTCCCATAATTGAAACATTCAATTTACTACCGCACATGCTGTTGCGGCCGTGCCTTGAATTTTAACCCAATCTATGACTCACCATAACTCTCCCATGATTAGAACCACGAAGCCTTTTTTTATTTGTCTCACGTAAATCCCCTCATCAAGAATGCTGATTTGATACCCTACAGGCCTGAGCGGGGTCCCTTCGAATTTTACCCTATTTTAAGACTCGCCATGACAATCTCATGCCTATTACCGGGACGCATGTTTGTATTTGTCCTACGTTATTCCCTTCTTCGAGACCATTAATTTGATACAAAACACGTTCTAGTGGCATCAATTTGAATGTTAACCGAAAAAGTGACTAACCATGACTATCTAATGATATAGCCACATTGTATTTTAGTACCTTGTGATTTCCCTCATCGTCACCTTCAAATTGATGCCCTTCACAACTAGTGGCTTCATTTGGAATTTAACCCAATTTATGACCAATTATGACTGTGATATGCTAATAATAAGGAAGCATTTTCATTTCTCCCACGTTATTCCACTCATTGAAACCTTTATTTTATACGCCACACGTCCTAGCATTATGAATTTAAATTTTCGCACAATCTATAATTAGCCACGACTAGGTCATAATAAACCATAACGCATTTTTTGTCCCACGTGATTCCCCTCCTCTACACCTTGAAAATGATTCCCAACACGCCTTAGTGGCATTATTTTCAATTTTACCCCAATCTATAATTATAGACAGAAAGCATTTTTTAAAATTTTCCTGGCGTGATTATGTTATTGGGGACGTTTTGCTTAAGACCTTACACGCCCTAGCGACATCTGATTGAATTTTCGCACTATCTATCTCATAATGAGTTCATTATTCTATTTGAATGGGCATCGCCCAGTCAGTTATGTTGACAACTCATTTAAAACAGTGAAGTGGACAACCACCGCCCCGTCCGCCCGGTGCTCCCCTCTTCCTTTTTGACCCTAGCAAATCAAACCGTTAATAGAAGCAGGGGAACAACCAGCAAGGAAGCTCCGCTCTGTGCTTTATCGCCACCATCTCCCACCTCCTTAAAGGATCCATCAAGAGGAAAAGGTGCGACAACCCTTTTTTCCCTCACCAATCTATTATTATTTAAACGCCCATTCGCTAAATCAGACACTCCCCGCCGCAACTTCCCACCAACCGATCATGCGTGTGATCTCTGAGCAAGATCTCCTTACCGAAGCAGATGCCGACCTTCTCGAAGGTTTAAAAGATCAGGTCGTCACAGCAGTGCTGCGCATCACGATGCGCTGGGTGGTCAAGATAACCCCCGCGAAACATATTATCCTGACCTTCAACCGCTCCTCACCACCTGGGAATCTGACGACGAGATGAACGTCGGGCCGTTGTCTGAGAAGCACCGCAAGGAGCGGCCTCCGTCGTCCAAGCCAGCAGAAAGGCCCAAAAAGCCCCCGTCAAGACTACAAGCCCCGAAATACACATGAAGACATATACACACAGACTCCAATAGCTCCTAAATCTCCATAGTGGGAAGAGAAAATGTTATTCAACAAACTGTAGAGGCCCCCTTAAAAATCTTTATGATGTATATGAGATACTGAATTCGAATGAACCAAATGTATGCGTCTTCAGGAAACACATTTAACTCTAGACACACAAATGTCTTGAACAGCTACATGGTATTTAAAAGGACAGGGATGGGGGGGGTACGTCTTCAGGTGGTGTGGCTATCATTTCCCGAAAATCTTAAGCTTGTCACCCTATCCATCTGAACACTGTCCTTGCGGTTGTCGCAATGTGCACGATTATATTCAACAGGTTAATAACGGTATGCTCCCTCTTCCTAAGCCCTGCTCATAGGCTATGGGGCTCCAAGTGTGAGGCTCTGATAGAGCAGTTACCACAACCATTTCTTTTATTAGGAGATCCAAATGCTCATAAACCTCTTTGGGGTTTTTACACGGATGTTCGAGGACGCCTAATTGAGAAGTTTCTAACATCACCGGGAGCATGTCTTTTTTAACAGAAAACAGCCTACATACCTTATTTAGGTCTCAATATATATTTTTGCCTTGACTTCGCAATTGGTTCGACGGTTCTCTTCACAGCACTCGAGCGGAACGTGGGCACACACACATGGTTGCGAGCACTTCCCAACCACATTACCATATACCGGTAAAGGCTCCACGAGTTCATGTTCCCATAGCAAGTTCAACAAAGCAAGAGGTAGCTGGAGTACTTTAACAGATGTGTGTAAACTACAGCACACATCCATAACACACTTCTTACACCGAGGAAGCCACCCAACTCCTCACGGCGCACATTCTTGATTCTACCAGAAAGTCCATTCCCCAGGTGTGTGGTGCCCCGTGCAACACAAGGAGGACCTGGTGGAACGAGGACTGCAGGCGAGCACGAAAGGCCCAGAACAAGGCGTGCGGTGTCCTTCGAGGGTACCCCACGTCGGATAACCTCATCTCCTTTAAACAGGCACAAGCACGTGGGACGAGTATGCGCCGTGAGGAAAAAGAGGGAGTTGGCGCACCTTTTTTACATCCATAAATTCATACACTCACAAAGTGTGTACACGCATACCAAAACTCAAAGGACAACAAACACACATCCTTCCTCTGGTTACTACAACATAGAAACACTCCAAGACCAGGCTAACACACTTGCACAACACTTTCAAGACAAGTCTAGTTCAGCACACTAGACCAACAGTTATATAAAACGCAAAACGTTTTGCGAAAAAAGTACCATTCGTGATAGCCACAAGTCGTACACTTCCTACAATTCTCCATTCATGATGTCAAGGCTGCTCTGATCAATTGTAAACGTTCAGCTCGAGGTGCAGATAAGGGTACATACACCATGATACAACACCTACACCCAGACAATATACACACTCCGGCCCCTATACAATAAGATATGGCTTTCGGGGCCCATCGCACGTTCTTGGAGGGAGGCCATAGAAGTGGCGTTCCTTAAGGAAGAAAAGGACCCTTCCTCTCCTGACAGTTATCACCCTATTGCCCTGCAAGATGCCTGTGTAAGTTCTGTGACAAGATGATAAAAAGCGAACTGGTGTACCTCTTAGAGTAGAATGGTGTTCTCGAGAGCTCCCAGGCAGGCTTCAGAACGGGGCGAGCTACCAACGATCAGCTCGCTGCATTAAAGTCACATATAAAATATGGCTTCCTGCCGAAGCAGAACTGTGTGACCCTATTCTTTGTTCATGAAAAGGCCTATCATACTGCTTGGTGCTATGGAATCAACAGCGATAATAATTCCTTTGGCATATCGGGTGACATGATAAACACGCTTGCCAGTTACATGTCTGAAAGAACGTTTCGCGTGCGAGTTGGAACTGTACTCTCTAGGGTTCATGTGCAGGAAAATGGGGTGCGACAAGGTGAAGTTTTAAGCTGCACCCTTTTTGTTGTGAAAATGAATTACACAATTACACGCCGCCACAATTTATTTCCTGTTCAATCTATGTCGAGGACGTTCAACTCTCGTTTAAAGCCTGCAACTTGTCTCTCTGTGAGTGCAAAGCCCAGGTGGGTGTTGACAAGCTAGCCGGCAAGGCAGGTAGCAATGGTTTTATATTTAATCCTGGAAAGTGCACCTGTGTTTTGTTTTTCAAGAGGCGTGGCATCCGGCCGGAACAAGGCATTCGACCTAATGGTGTCTCGATTACTGTCAAAAAAGAACACCTGTTTTTATGTCTAATGTTTGACGGAAAGCACATATTCATCCCACACATAAAAAAATAAAAACATAAATTCATAAAAACACTTACCATCCTGAAGGTTCTGTCGCACATTTCTTTTGGTGCTGACAAAAAACTTCTTTTACGTGTTTTTACCAGCCTCATAGGTTCACGACGGGTAAGCCACTAAAAAACAATCTTCAGAATGAGGGACCCTGTGCTTTACCTAGGGCTCCGATTAGCCTTTTGTGCCTTCCGGACTAGTCCAGTTTAAAGCCTGTGTGTAGAGTGCAACAAACGAAGCCTGGAACGTCAGCGAGCATACACGGACCTGCTTTATGTTTTTGAAATCTCATCAATGCCTCACCATCTTTTACGTCAGTTTTTTTATGATGCATCCATATCTCAACTTCTTTTTAGTCATCCACCAATCTCTGCTTCCTCCCCTTCAGAGTAAGAGAAGAAGCTTCAGAAGTTGATGTCATGTTTGCAGACACCATCAAAAAACCTTCGTTACTGAATTTGTAGTACCGTGGCAGCTTCGCCCGATATGTGATGTATCCTCCACAAGTGTCTAAAAAAACTGAGTGCCTAGAATCACGATCCTGCACAATTTCTTGTCTCTGGAGCACAAATATAAGCGTGCTCAATTTTACAGTGACGCTTCAAAAATGCATCTACTGTTTCCGGTGCTACGCATGGTGCCACCTTTACCGTCTGTAAAACTACGAATAGAAATACAAGCAACTTTACAGCAAAGGCGTATGGCATACTTCTTGTAGATAATAATATTCATATAAATCCAGTCGCCAAATCTGTAATTCATATGGATTTTATAGTGTGGTGAGTACATTGTCATCACGAAAGCATAAAGAGCATGTGGTAAATGTTCTTATGTTATTACGTTAGTAATATATATGTTATTTTTTATTATTCTGTTATTAATACTATGGTATTACAATTATGTTATTAATACAATTGTCTGCATATGGGTTAAACCGTGCAGTTACCATGTGCTGTTTGCCAGGGCACTCTGGGATTTTAGGTAATGAGACTGCAGCCCGAATGGGTGCCGCTGCAGCTCTTACAGTCAGCATAGCAAGAATAATCTACACCGACCTCAAGTCACACATCAGACAACACTTTCGCACAAAATGGCAAGCACACTGGAATGAACAGACAGACAACAAACTACACGTTATAAACCACTGTTTGGAGCATACACCACTGACACACACAGCAGCCACAATGAAGTTGTCCTCGTTCTATTACGGATATGCGACGCAATTTGAACACACTCCCACCTGCTCAGGGGATCTCCAACACCCATGTGCAGCTGGCGTGGGAATCCCTATCCGTTATCCACGTGCTACTTCAATGCAAGGCAATTGACAAAACAAGACAGGAAACACTTCCCACAACTATAGAAACAACACATCCTGTTTGACCCATCGTATTTTTAGGAGACAAGCCCATGTTTTCCATCGAGCGTGTTTTTAGGTTTCTCACTGATCTCAATGTTTTACCTCTCATCTCTTATCATGCATCATGGCAACCTGGCCCTTTACACCACTCATCTTCATTACGTTGTGTTTTAGTTTTGTTTTATTTTTACTGAAATGTTTTACTTTTACTTTCGTGTCACTCTCATGAATTGACTTTTGTTTGCCGCTCTTTGACTTTAGTCGGGCTGGCGCCGTAAAAATCCGATATTGATCAGCATCATCACTGGTATGTTGATAACATTTTTTTTATTTTCTGAGTATATTGTGGTATATATTTCGTATGCTTGAGGGGTACGCAGAAAAGCAAGATAGCAAATAAAATAAGGCAACGATCACAAATCCCACTGATGGTATTTTATTCATTTTAACTAGCACGCGTCGATAGCGGCGTTTTCCCGTTTTCTCACAAGACAAATGATGTACGCGAGCGATTATTTAAAACTTTGCCCATGTTGTCCAGAAGAAATTAGAGTTTCATCCACTTTAACCTGCCTAAGTATTACTTTAGACTGATGCCTTAATCTATAAAACCCTACTCCCAATAGCTTACAAGTACACCCAAGGGCATGATAGGAAGATGCAATCGAACGCATAACCATCAGCGCGGTATTGATATAGGGGAGAAACGGAAAGATCGGGAATCGCTAAGACGGCCCCGCAAAAAAACGTGATGGCGCCAAAAAATGGCGCCATCAGGAATGTTTTTCGCGATTTTAACCCTGAAAACGTTTTTGACTTTCAACAGTAAAATTCACATTTAACTGTAAAACTTATGGTTTTATTGTTAGAGTTCAGCTGAATGTGGTCTGAAAATATTTATTATAAGGCGCGTTCTTTCCCGTGTGAAAATCACGATCACCGTTCTGCCACAATGATTTATGCACGAAGTAGACAAACCATAGCTGAAGGGCAAAACATCTTCTACAGCAGATAGGTTCTTTTGATAAGTTGACTTAGGTTTGTTAATTGACCTACCGACATTAACGCAGCGATCGTTATTGGAGATAATGTTTAGCAATTGCGACATACCAGTTAAACAGGTAGTGGTACAAAGAAAGAAATGTCTTAGTTGAAAATGATGGAAATGAGAGAGACGCCAATGTCTTCTAAAAAGCCACACAAGGTGCATTTTCTCGCTTGCTTACTCGGAAGCTATGACAACTTTGGTTAATTGTTTTCTTGCACGTCGAGTTACTCAAATGCTGTCAGAACAAAAAACTTCCTCTAGCGTTGTCGCAGGCTCAGATAACTGAAATTCCATACATCCAAATGAACGATTTCAAGCGATCGCCTTCTAGGTGCACAAAGCAAAATACCATCCTTGTAGAATTAGATAAATGATCGATCCACACTTTGCTTCTTTTTCATCAAGTCACAAAGGCTAGAAGGTATTCGTTGCTGTAGTAGAGAGCTATTTCTGCAATATTCAAAAGCATTTGCTTTTCACCTCAAGAGGAAACAGTTTCCTGCACACTCAATCGTATAATGTATTGTAGTGATTAACAAGTCAACTTTCCTTAAATACCACGCATCCCAGTTTGCTTAGGTAGGAATCGGATCAAACCTCCGATTCGGTTGCAGAGATGGCCATTACTACAACGCAATGCTTCCAAAGCATTGCTGGCTTTTATTTCCGGGCCAGATGTACTGTTTAGAAAAACAGATTATTCAGATGGAGATGAGAGAAAGCGTAACTTCCGAGGAGGTGGAAATGATAACTGATTATCGTTATTAAAGGAGATTGCTTTATCGACTTCAGGTTAAGTGATTTTTATGCGTTGTAAACACGAGGGATTTTGGAAGCAGTTTTGGTTGCCTTTGTTTATGATGTGAACAAGAAAAAATAAGTTTTGGACAATGTATTTGCGCTAAAAATCCAGTTCCCATTCTTTCAGTGCTTTCCGCGCGTGAAGTTGAAAGAATCCTACTCAGCGAAGCCCTCAGAGTTATTGATTAACATAGTATAGCAACAGAAAGGCGAACGTTTCCTTTTCCAGTTGATCAGAGAAAGAAGATTCGCTGTCGAAGACTACTTTATATGTGTTTGTTGAGTAGAAGCATTTTCCAAATATTTTTGAGTAAGCTTAGTCAGTGGCTTGATAGATTAGTAAAATTGGAGTCGGCGTCAAAGTAACTACTTTTTGCGCGGCTCGTTGAATGTAAAAATATGAACGCTCTGGCTACTATGCTTTTATATCTAATATTTATCTGGAGAGTTAAAGTCAGGCGCTTTCGAATGGACACTACGAGAAAAGATGATTCCGAGATATTATCATCCTAAAATTGAAAAATCAGTGTCATGGTTAATCTGTCAATTCTTGAATGTTTGAGGCTGGCACGATATTAAAAATGTCGGATAGATCACTCATTTGGTGTTCCTCCGCAGGCTTGTTATTTCTGCATCTCACCGGCAACGCCCGTGCGCAATGGCTGTTGCACATGCTGTGGTCAGTACAGGGGCCGACCAGCATTGCTTCGGAGTGCGGATCTTATGGCAGGTGGCTGCCGTGACACATTTCTATTAAAACACAAAAATGGCCAACACATGGGGCTTCCAGTACGACAGCTTCATCGTCACTCACGTTCCTCGGAGGAAAGAAATTAATACCGAACGTATCGTCCATCTTATGTGCTGTGTGCTCAGCTACAGAGAGGAAATAAGCGTGATAGTGAGCTGTGAACTGATACCGAGATCCAACACCGTCGAGCTGGTGTGCTTATAGCTTCAAAATTGTGCCCCCATTATGCTATCGTGCTGATCTGTGCGCGCATGTAAAACAGACCATGAACTATGATGACTGCGGTTTTTAGGCGCCAATAGGTACAGCGAAGCTGGTGGCAGTGGAAAATTTTTTAGGTGTTGCGTTTGGCCTTAGTTTAATGATAGTAAAATGCTCCTCTTTGTTCTGCTAGACTTTTTTTTATTCTTTAAGAGGGGGCTGACGGATCAAGGTGGGCCTCATGTAAACTCCGTATTTATTGACTTTTCCTAGCAGAACGCGTCATGATGACTGGCTGAGTGAGTTACCAACCGGAAGTAACCATTCCTCCACAACGAACTCATCATGTTCGAAAATCGGCCTGGCAGTACGACGGTCTTCTGCCACGAGCGCACCAACAAAAGCCACTGCCGCGGATGCCGACACAGCTGTTGGAGTTGGTGATCCTTGATCCTCGGAGCACCTTGACGTCGTTGCTAGAAAGCCAACTGAAGACGCTACTCCAAAGCATAAGAAAATATTTGCCTCCAAGCTACCTAGCATGACCCCTTTGAGAAACGGCACCAACGCATAATCGTCCCACGGCGCGCCTCAAGATGAAGACGCCGATGTTGACCGCAGCACATGAACCAGGGGAACGACTACGATGATGACGGGGGGTGGGGCATGGAACGCGTCAGACGTACTAAGAAGACCAAAGCATAGAAGGCTGAAAGAATGAGCCGGGCTCGGTTTTTTTGCAATTGAGACTATCCAAAAAAGTACCAGTGCGGGATATACCTAGACGGCCATTGCTAATGTCATAGGCTGTAACTCCCAAGCGCCCAGCAAGTTGAGATGGCCGCCCTCAAATAGGATGACGTCGCCAACAGTGTCATAATTGCCCTCTACGACTTCAACCATGGAACCAAATTGGCTCGGGTGAAACACCGGACTTTTCCTAGCAAGGGTAGCCTAGCAGCAATTGAGGTGAAGATTGAAAAAGAAGGTTGTAATAGGAACACATCGCACGGTGTCAACGCGAGTGAGCGGGGGGGCCGCGTCCGCACGCTGATGGTATCCCTGGACGTAGGAGTTCAAGTCGTCGACTTCCAAGTGCGGAATCATGGCGTCAAGAATCGTAGTCAGTCGTCTTCCGTAGACAAGCTTTAACGGTGTTATCGAGGTAGCCATTATTCTAGGCTGGTGACGTTATTCCCAACTATTTTCCCTATGAAGTGAGATAACGCGTGCGGCATAAAAAACAATGCATGGAGAACGTACTTCTCTTGGTCCACTGATAACGCAGGTAACACACCCGGGCGCAGCCGGTCGGTAGAAACAAAACAAAAATAAACAAATCCAATGCATGGTTTGCGCAAATAAACCCAGTTTAAAGCAACAATTGTAAAGACAAAATAACGCCGGGCAGGTTTTGGGTGTGCCCAGTAAAGCTCGCACAAAGAACAAGGCATTGCGACGTTAGAGGTCCCTGTGACAGGCTGCAACAAGATGTAAAAGTGACAGAGCGACAAGCCACAGGGAAGATGCTCTCCACTTATACCCATATGAGACATTCACCTGTAGCACACGCAAAATGGCTTTAGTGGATCGCTAATTTGGTGGACACGCGAAATTGTAAGCCCGACTTGGTGCTTCGTGATATATCACATACATATACCCAGTCAGATGTGTGTAGGAACAGACACCGGTATTAGCTAGTTTATATTGCTTTCATGCGGTTTTCGGTTAATTCATCCTGACAGTTTATCTACTGAAATCTACATTTATTGTCGCAATATTCTCACATGGTTGTAAAAAAACCCACTTTGCTTTCAACAATATTTTCTTGCGTGTGTCATTTAAAACAAATGATGCTAAAGAATGTCGCAGTACAGATGCCACACATTCCATTACGACATCAACCCGGAAAATATTTTTAAATGCCGAAACAGTTCCAAAGAGTTGTTTGTGGCATCACATGGTAGAAGATGTCGTCCACACGAATTATTTAGGCTTTAAAAGTATGAAATTGCAACTACTTAGCGCTTGCCTAGCTGCATGAGAGCAACAAGATTTCTTATTTCCATTTGTAGTTAAAACTCACTGACTATTTATTTCCTGATTAATATATTCAAATGCTGTTGCCGCATCTCCTTGTGGCAGATATGCAAGTGAGAATGTAACCTTTTGACAACAGCCTAGGAATTCACACAAAAGCACTTGGGAGCATACAACTTTATGAATAGGTCACAGGAGAATTTCGGCTATGATACGTGTCCTTTTCTCTGAATTTATAAACCCTTATTCTATTATCTCTATTGGGTAAAAAGTCATCAGGAAAGACTGGACACATTTAATAGAACGCGAGAGGACAAGCTAGCACTATCAACTAAACGAACAAGGCACTTCAACACCTAGAAATACACTCGGGCAACAGCATTCCGCTTGGGTGAATAGCCATGCTTCGCGTAAACGAAATCTGAAAAGGCACCCAGAGTGTTTAGAAACCTAATTTTTTTACCAGACAATAGCAATGGCATGTGACTGACGTAATTGTTTTCCCCTTTTATTACATAGAAAGCCCCCAAAATTTGCCTTTGTGTTTTAGTGCTTTCCCGGGCTAATATGCTTGCGTTGCCAAAACAGGAGTGCACCCGAACTGCCTACAATGCCTCGGCAAATCAGCACCGTCACTCATGGAAATAGAAGCCTTCTGCTCTCTGAGACGATTACCCATGCAGCGGATTCTTTGGGAGATGTACGCTTTGCCAGACGGAGATAACAGAATGTGAAAAATGACACGTGTAGCGGAGGGAACAATTTCGAAACATGATTAGTTCCACACATAGCCCTGTTTTGCGCATAACGGTAGATGCGACTTTACAGACCTCCCAACTTTCGCGGGGCCGGGAACGCTAGGAGCACGTCGTGCTTATTTGAATAAACTCGGCATACTCCTGGTGTACTCAAATTCGTGAAGATTTTATTCACGCGACGCATGGCTGTTTACCCAAAGCGCAACGCTGTTGCACTAGTGTATTCATATGCTTTCAATTGCCTTGTTCGTTCTGTTGTAACGGCCAGATTGTTGGGTTGTTTTCTTCTAACTGTGTCCCGCGGTTTCAGCTGGTTTTTCACCTGATCAGAAATGTACTAATAAGCCCGAGTCCAAAGCCTGGCTATTTGCTGCATTTTGTGGAGTTCGATATGAATTATGGTAGCTAAGTTTTTTGGCAAATTTAAAGTGTCCCCAAGTTTTCTACGCACAAAATTTTCGATGCTTGAATTCCTCACCATATTTGGCCAGCAAAATGTCGCTATCAAGCATGGCACAGCAAAAAAGAGCAGACCTTTTATGAACGCCACGCTACGACTAAGTTATCTTTAAAACATCACGAATTCGATAAACGGTACTGTAGCCCTTGATGTTGGTGCAGCAGAAAGAGTGCTGCATGAATTTTTCTTCCGCCTTCACGTAAATTTGTTCGTTTGTGTATATGCCCGTGCATACCTATTTTAAGCGTGCTGCCCTAACAAAATCCGCCTATACAATATTTGAGCAGATTTCAAAACGGTTTGAATCCCCTATAGAGTATGAATTCTGATCAAAATTTCAAACCGTTTTTTTATTCCTGCAATATTGGGTCATATTGAAATATACATACACTTGATTCATTACCAGGGAAAATGAAGCCCATATATTTAACTGCCCGTAAGAGCTAGAAGAAAATGAGTTTCCGCTCTATATGGAATTACCGGTAGGTCACATTGGTCTAATATTTTGGGTTTTAGTGACAGAGGAAGGTTCCTTTTTTCTTTTCGGGAATATTTCCTAGGTGCGCCGACGCCCGTAACGATTTTATGCGGGATTTCTTTCTCGCGTTTGGGGGCATCCCGATTACATGGCCGAAGTAATATTAATTGTAATCTTCTACTGGTTCGACCATTTCCTTAAATAAACTGTCCAGGCCGCTGTGGGTATGTTTATTCACAATTACTTTAGATTTATTCGTAATCATGTTTAGCTCCACGGTCCAGATATGGGAATTTGTTTCCTAAAGCATTTTCAGCAGTTCTTTTATGAACCCACTTAGCGAGACTATGTTGCCTGCAAACCTCAAACGGTCACATATTCTCTGTTTATTTGTAATCCAATGTGTTTCCACTAAGGTACCTTAATGCCCCTCCAGACAAGTGATGAAACGTAGCGCCGCAGAAACACACGGGACGAAAAGAATACGCACTGACGAGCGCTCACTTCAAACTTGACCTTTATTCACATGACGGCAAATATATATGCTTAGCCTCAGCAGGAACCATAAAAAACCGAAAAAAAACCACAAAAACACAAATACTGACGAAGAAAGCGCGAGTACACCCAACACGCGCCAAACATTTTCACAATCACAGTGGCTTGTCGCGTATGGCATCACATTGCAGGCATCACGGTCAGATAACGAAGCCGACGGTTTGCTAACACAGACGTTCCTTTCACGCGCCATTTAAGCTGTCTCACTCATTAGGCGCGCTCTCTTGTCCTCAATTATCTCGACTACTGTGGTGCCAGGAAACTGCGCAGTGCAACCCTACACGTGCTGACATGCTGTGCCAAAAAACCGTCGTTGCCATTACGTACATTATTGGCATGCTAGCGTAGACGCTCATTGAGGCATGTGCCCGTCTGTCCCACGTAGCCCTCACCGCACGAAAAATGAATTCTATATACTACATTTTGAACACCTTCTACGAAATGTGTTCTGTGTTGGACAGTGCATTGGGCCCCACGTCGCTTTACGGGTCGGGTAGTGCTAGCCAGCTGGGACAACTTATCAGGAGCACCGAAAACGACTTTCACGTTAGGATGTTGTCCGTTTTTCTGTTGCCCCGTTGTCCACAGTTTCCGACGTTTTCCCGGAAACTGTATCAAAAATCACCGAGCTCCTCACCCGAAAGGCGAAAAACAGCGTTCGGGTCTGCTGGAAGGAAAAGTATCACATTGCTTTTGCGAGCTTTTAAATCGGCCGCTGCGGCTGCCTCTGTGTGCACAATTTTGCGAGTATGCCGAGACGAAAAAGAACACCGATGACAGCGCTGTAGGCTTGGGGGCGGTCCTCGTGCAAAACCACAATGTCTGCAAAAAAGAAATGGTCTACTCCATCTACGACCTATTAAAATAAGAGAAACTTACACCTTTGAAAAAGAGTTTTTCCCCATACCATGGACCTATTTTAAGTTTCGGCCGCATGTTTACACTAGGCCAATTAAGATGCTTGAGACCACAATTACCTGTGGTGGCTCGCACAGTTTAAGGGCATCTGTTGGCCATCTTGAGTAATGAGCACTGCGTCTTCAGAAATTCACGTCACAATTATGCACAAATCTGGCAAGAAATATGCGGATGCTGAAGGCCCACGACGGGATCCTGCCGACCCGCCTCCACAGGACGGCGATGAAGACGCCTTCTTGTTCGGCATTCTGTCGAAGAGTGGCCTGGCAACCCAGTAGCGTGCAAACCCTGAGCTGCGTATTTTGATTCATCCCCCGAAGGACGCAACATCGCTGTGCCAAGGTCTTTGAAGTGCAACTATGCTATATTCTGCTGAAGAATTCGGTGGTAGAGAAAAAGCACCGCTCTGCAGCTAGAACGAAAAAACCTCTCGTTATCCTTGGAGGCCTCCGTAATGAAATCTGTGAAACGTGCAACGATTGACCATCATCAGGGCTCCTGGGGACTGCAGGTACACTGGGGCCGAATAAGGTAAAATATTACTTGCACCACCTCACCTCCGGCTTTACCTACTACGTCCTGTGCTGTCTTGACTGTTAGCGACGCGACACTTCACCGACAAGACCTGGCAGACCTCTGCAGCCGGTCGTCATGCCATGAAAACTTTTTACAAAATGCAATGGTAATTTCTGATCATTTCCAAAGCCACCATCTGGAAATGACGCGATATTACTTGCGACAGGATTCATGATGCCCGACACAGAAACGTCTACTCTAAGGTTTCTTGCAGGAAAGCGATGTTTAAACCCTTCATGCGGCAAGGGCATCATAAACCCCTCTGTACAATATTACGGGCAAACCTTCGGCAGCTACAGTAGTTTCTGGAAACGAACAGAAATTTAGGCTTTCTATTTATATAATTTATGAAAAGAGTATGAGTAGTTGATTTCATACAAAAGACCAGCAACGCTGTTATTGTGCACAAATTTTATTCTAGAAGCCCACGCCATTCCTGCTGAAACACTCCGCCTCAGAGCGACACTACCCGCTCACATTTCGCTATTTATCGTCACGTCCTGTGACGCGGACTGTTACGGGCGGCTTCCGGACGACTAAAGCTTAGTGAAGGTGAGCCCTCATAATCGTCTATCCCGCAACCACGACAGAGAAAAATCACGTACCTCAGCCACTCTAGGCATCTAGCCCATACATTTCCATTACCCATGGTATTGGGAGTGATTTTAAGACGGGATAGGTAGACATAGGGGCCAGCAGCCAGTCGTCGAAGCAGAACATCCAAAAGAATTAGAAGAAACGAAGGATGCTTTCTTGAACCTGTGCGATCTTACGCTGTCTTCCTAGCAGCAGCAACATAAATTCCGCCAGAGAAAAAGCACACTGGCGGTTTTGCCGAAACCCGGACCATTTTGAGCACCAGAAAGTAGGTGCCTCCTGCGAAGAATAGGAGCTGGGGAGAAGGACCCACGCATCACTCGCCAGTAAAAAAAACATAATAGACCTAGGTTATTACCGAAACAGCTTTTGCCATAAAGGTGGAACTGCACGGCAGACAATTTCTTCACTCTAGAACAAATTCCAAACTGTCGACGCGATATGTCGATATAAGTGAGATGGCCACTTCTTTTCTGCGCGACGTTCCCCAAGCACAATGAAGGGCAGAGGCATGGTAACTACGCTTCCCATAAGAGTAATTGCTCAGTTTTAGTATCCCTGTCTGTGACTTTATATTATATCATGAATATACTAAGGAATTCAATTTGCTCTTTGTTACTTGCGCGTAAGCAAATCTGCATTTCTTACACTGTCCTGACGCGTTGTCCCAATATGTTTCTTCTGTACAATGCCGCACCGGACAAGGTGTTCTTAAACTCTAAAAGTGTTTTTTGCTCGGAACTGAGGGGGCAATTCCTCCTTTAATGACAATTACTTTCATACGTCCGAATGCTACTAGAAAGGAGAAGTTTCTGCATTAAATCATGCACAGTAAGCGCCGCAGCGTGCCATTCACTGCAGCAGAGCATTGCATGTCAATTTATTGAATTATTCCTAGGCGGACCTGCTTTTTGCTAGGTTGTTGGAAATATAATTCGCTCGTGACCTTCTCCCGGCATTAGATAATATACATATACCCTAAGTTAGGCAAAATGATGGTTCGCGTTGTGCAGTTATACCAAAATTCACACTATAAAAACTAACACAAAGAAAATACCGACGCCACAAAAAATGGAAGTCCAGACAAACCATAAGAAATATTTCGCACATCACCTAATTGCAAAGTTACTGGGCTGACTTTTCGAAAATCGGTTTCCCTATGTCAAACCCAAAAATGGAATCTCGACGCCAAACCAAAATGGTAATCCAGTCAAGACAGAAGAAATATTTAACAAATCGCCTAACCGCAAAGTCACTGGGTTGCCTTTAAAAATAAATTTTTCGTATGTCAAAACATACAAGTCGGGAAAACGCGAATCTTAAAGCAACTCCAAAACCAAATCAGCAACTTAGAAGCGAGCAGAGCCAAATATTTCTAAGGGGTAGTGCGACGGTAACGCGAATAATACCACATGTGTATGGTACGGTGTTCTGATGTAAACGGTGTTACATAAGCCATGCCGGGATTGCGGAATCGGTTAGATCTCGTCATCAGCTGCCGTTAGACCCAAGTTTGCTTAAGACAACTGGAACCATTTCATGTTCTTTTGTCAACACACAAGAGGATATTCTACAGAAAAAGATGGCTTTCCTGCAAAGGGTATTGTGTGGAAGACCAATGAACTCAGTGAGAGGCATTAAGCTTCACTTTAGCAAGTGCGAAGTATTACTATAAACGCCGAAAACAAGATGCGAAATTCACACCGTTTGTTCAAATTTGCGATTTGTATGAGACTGCAATAGAAAATAAAGGCATTGAAGTAACAAATGTCCACATTTGTAGGCCTAAACCTTATGTAAACAAATGTAGCAATGTTCGCAGATTAGTACTCTTCCAAGGAAATAATTCCAAAAATTCACAGAAATAAAACAGCTACTGCTCTGCGGTCACTCCTTAAATACCACAACATATACCTTTTGAAATTTTTTATTCTGCACAGATGGTTCAATCACATTTTTCTTGATTCAGGCGAACTTTATTAGCATCTGACATCAACAATTGAAATTCAGCTCTCGCTAATCTACCAAAGCTATAAAGGAGACAGTTTAAACAAGTGAATAAAGGTAGAAGTTACTATAAAATGTTTTTTAGGAGCATGTCTGCTGTAAACGGCAGCACCAACAGAACTCCGATTTTAAGGGCACCATCTTTGGCAAGAAAAAGTAGAACAATGAGAGCTGTTTGCGAAGCTGTAAATATTATATTGCACGTGTATAGCTGACATTTACGTCCTTACCAGTTCGCGCCTATAAAACCCCAGTCTTCTTTCGAACCTGGTCGGAGCCAAAGAAATACTGCTCTATGTGGTCCGCAGTCATGCACTTTGTCGGGATCACCGTGCTGTTGGCTTTATTGGGTGAGTATGTTGGGCATGATAATATGCATAATAATCCGCGTGGGGATATTTACTAGTAGCGTGTATCGTTTTATATATCCGCTTGTCCTCTTCTTCAAATTCCATATTGAGCACGAGAGTTTTCCGACTGTATATTGGCACTGAGTGTAAACAACTTATCTAAATGGAAAGTGTTAAAATGTCTGGTCTTTCTGCCCTAAGTGTTTAGTGGTAATCGATGATACAATTTTCGTACAGCTTTTATGGCGTAGGGGGAAACGTATCTTTGCATGGTGATTCCGACGGTCTGATGTACTAAAAATGTAAGAGAAACAGGCGTGGCGATTCAGCTAGCACTGGTACGAACCGTATCTCGATTGATAGAGTTTAGGGTTCAACGCACCGACGCAGTGCAGGTGATTTGGCGCACCGTAGAGGAGGCCTCCGGATTATTTTGACCACCTTTGAATCTTTCACGCGCGCACAAATCTCGTACACACAGGAGCTTTCGCTGTTCGCCTCCATCAGAAAAGCGGCCGCCGTGGCCGACAATCGAACCCGCGACCTCGTGGTCAGCAGCACAACGCCTTAGCCACTAAGCCAATGCGGCGGGTACTAACCCTATTTCACTTGGCGTACTGGATCACGGAATGTGCTCTTTATTCTTATTGTCTCGCTTTTGCCAACGTCAGTTTCAAATTGTCAAACTTGGAGGCACCTCGTAATGTGTGGAAGTTTAGGTGTGTAAAATTTATTTTGTCCTTTCCAACCGCCCTAGTTCTATAAGTAAACGATGAACGTATTCTTTCAGACAAGTAAGTTTTTGTTGCAGTTGCAACACTAGGGTAGCAATAAGATTATTCTTAATTTGAACGTTGCCAGACCACTTTTAGAGGAACAATAGGGAATTTTCTTTCTGGATCATGTTTAAGTAATTATGGTAGTGCCTCACAGACAAGCTGCACACGCTAAATAGAGTTACCATGTGAGCAAGCTGACAGTGAATGATTCCTTGACAGCACAGCGGGACTGCTTTAGGTGCTTTAGTCTGTTTTAGGTGAATCAGGTAGTTGTGATGATTATGTGAGTGTCTCAGGTGAGAGCGAGTCTCCGAAAAGTCTGCCAAAGAATAGCTCCCTAATCAGAAAGCTAGCCTTTTGATGGGATGACCACAGTACAGGGAAGACCAGCCGAAACGCGACAAACAAACAGTTGTCTTTAAGCGCGGACCTCCCGCTCCAATACAGAACAATATAAATGCAGGAGTATTATATAGAACAAAACTTACTTCACAAGAATATGCTCATTAAACTTACGTTAACATACACCCGGGTTTGTTTCTTCGCAGAGGTCCACTCTTTTGTGGAAATTGTATGAGATGTCCTCACCATGCACTCCCAAAGCAAACGGTGACTGCTTGAAATTTTGCCTGCTTCTGCCTAAACAAAACATCCCAAACAGTGGCCCCACAATTCCTCCTAAAGCCTCCTGCTATACCAAAGCACTCTCGTTACATTGTTATGTTCCATTTTGAGAAATATTCAGGGCCTTCACAAGCCCCGCAAAGAATTATTTGACGTCATAAAAGGAACACTAGGTGAAAGTTTACTGGTGCCCAAGAATAATGCACTTGCAAATATCGTGGTAACTTCCGCTTTCGAGATACAAATGTCTCGCAATTTCAAGCCTTTATGTTCTGGTAAGCTAAACTTAATGCCCAAAAGCCAACGACCGCAATAATTATAAAATATCAAAAAATCAAATTGACAGCATCATACTTTTGAACACCGACTCTTACAGAGCACACGTTTTTGTAGGAGGTGTTCACAAGCTACCCCGACTAGTCTTCGTAGGCACATCAGAGAACGCCTAAAGCCTGCCCTAACCGTCATAAGCATCATCAGTGAATTTACATCGGCCGCAGAAAGAATGCTTCTACCGTTCCTGTGCGACTTTCTCATATACAGCGCTTGTGTAAATATTTAGATAGCACGAATGTTTTGAACTGTTTTCTACCCAGTATTGCGTATTTGAATTTTATACCGTCATATGGGCATTTAGTGTTTAGCAAAAAAAAACCTTTTGAGGATTTCACAGTTCGAACACAACACAGAAAAGAAAAAATTTGGAGTCAAAATAAATACGTATGAATGTAAAAGAATTCTGGACAAACATGTCCGAAGCGTCCTGTTTAAAATAGATAGCGAAACAACAGAGCAAGTACAAGATTAGAACTACCTCTGTCAGGTCATCTGTGTTGATCCCAACCAGGAGAAAAAAACCCGGCCCAGTAATATTAGGTGCAGGCGAAAATTCGGCAAACGCTTCCAGATAAGAAAGCTGAGCTACCCCTATCTCTTAAAATGTAACCACACAAAATGAATCTTGGCGAGGATGACGTCTTGTCTCTAGTTGGTCTGCTTCGAGGCGGAGCCATGAAGACGACGACGACGACGAAAGACTCGTCCACATGCTCGTGTAGGAAAAGTTTATAGAATGGTTCGAGATATAGAACGGTGAGTGGTGCTTCGCATTAGGCCAGGTGTTTTTGGTGGCTCTCTTTGCAATAGCAGACCCACAAGTTCCCCTAATCAAATCTTCATCAGTCTTCGCCCCCTGCTTCGGCAACTGCACTGCCTGCCATGAAAGATAGGTGGAGAGGCGGAGTATGCCTAGTACTCCGTCGCGCAGCCGTTCAACAAGCAGCTGTAGGCCTCCTCTCGTAGATATGCATGTCCACGTCAGCATCTGTCGCCTTCTAGGCATAACCCCTTAATTTTGCGTCATGTCCGGGAACGCTGCAGCGCGTAAATCTCGCGAAACGCAAACCATAACGCACCCGCTCAACAACTCAAAGGTCACCCTTCAACAACACCGCGTGCCACTAAGTTTTATTGGCAATTTGTTCGCCGTTGTACACGGGTCTAGGCCAATACGAACGAGTCCCTTCGAACAATCTCTGGAATGCCGACCAAAAACTAGAAAGCTTTTACTTGTTGCTAGAGGACGATATCTGTACATGGTTTGAGAACCGATAGGCGAGCATTTGATCAGAGTATGACTTCAGCCACGAGCTTTGCGAGACATTGCCAAAACCAGTCCGTCGGGAACACGGATTGCTATTTTTTCATTCACTTAAGCAGAAGCTAAAAGAAAGTGTGGCAATGTTCGCCGAGCCGACCAGGACATGTCCTAGCCGAAAATGGTTTCATAACTCATGCACGGCGTGAAGGAGCATCTCTTTGCTGTTGTCGTAAGCAATTCTCCAGAGCCATGCATGAGTTTGTAAACAAAGGCACTGAATCCCAACGAACCTTTCGTGATCGCAGCCGCGAATTCAACCGACTGCACAACGTAGTTTCGCTGATTGCCTAGGTTAGACCATCCGCGCAGTAGTGAGAGAGGAGCTACGGAATTTTCTCCCCACGCCACCGCAGCCCCAAGTCGCTTCCCTTACCGACGTGATTAGGGAAAAAGTGCAACAAGCGTTGGGAACTTCTACGCCATCCGAAGTACCCCGCTAGCCACAAGCTATGTCTGACTCCGCGGCACTTCGCAGACCCCACCCTGCTCCAAAACCTCGTCAACAGAACCCGCCGTACCACCACCCACTGTCGCCTGGCCGACCCCCTCGAGCCCGAAACCAGACCTAATACGGACGTATGGTGAACTCCCGATAATCGACCGCTGTGCAACCAATGCGGAGATGCCGACCACATCCACCGTCGCTGTCTCTGGAAGAGGCTTGGTTTGCGAGGCTTCTCAGTCGACGCCCCACGCCCCCGACCAGGCCACCGCCCTACTGAGATCGAAAAATACCTCTCCAACAGTGACCAACACCAGCCGAGGACCAGCCCGTTGCAACCGTTCATCGTCGCCCTACCCGTACCACTCGCCGAACCGCCGTAGCACTGCTGACTTCTCCCGAGGAAGGTCCCCCAGCCCACTCAGGGGAAACTAAAAGCAGCGACTTCTGGAAAAGAAAATCCGCCAACGACGCAGCTATTTGCTCAAGACCAAGATTCACCACATGCCCTCAGCCCGACAACCCGACCGAACCCTGACGAGACTCCCGAACACAACGACAGCTACACTGCGCACCACGTATCCAAAATGACCGAACCTGCCGCTGAGAATACGATGAAGATGATGACGCATAGTTGCCGACCGTCAACACGTACAAGCGGAGATACGATGCTACGACGTGCCCGGAACTCGACGAAGGCGGCCTCCGACATTCAGCTGTCTGTCGACGGCTTTGATGCAGTCGCCCTCATAGACACGGGAGCCGACTGGAAGCCAAGTGGAAGCCAAGTGGAAGCCAAGGAGCCAAGTGGAATGTGCATATCAAGCGTCACCATAGACAGCACATAGTACTCTGATGCGTTCGTCATTTTGCCTAACTGCTCCCGTGACGTAATTCTCGGAATGGACATTTTGACGGACAACGGTGCAATTATTGATGTACAGGCCAAGTCTATAACAATTTCCTCCGATCACTGCATGACGCCTTAACCGAACCCCAAAAACCGTGCTGCTGCAAGGATCGCCGACGATCATATCACTCTGCCACCCCGTGCAAGCTTGATGATCAGCGTCTACTGTAAAGATGTGGTTCCTGATGTCGACGTTACCGTGGATAATGACCAAAGTTTGCTTCTCGGACGTGATGTCCCTGCCGCAAGAGACATTGCGCGCTTTGAGCAACGCCACCCACGTTTTGGTCACTAATTTAAGCGACGAGTACCAGTATTTAAACAAGGGCACTGCGATTGAGCTCCTCGAAAAAACGCAAGGAGAAAGTGACGTGATCGAGGTTGCCGAATTTGATCGCGTCCCAGAAGATACCTTCAAGCTTCCGAATCTCTTCGACGTAAATCTGGCGTTAACGCAAGCAGAACGGAACACATTATTGGCTTTGCTGCATTGCTAAAGTGAGTGTTTTTCGTCGAACTCAAAACTACGTCAGACACCTCTAGCGAAGCACAAAATCACCGAAGCACGTACCCGACAGTCACCGTACCGCCTCTCTTCACAAAAGCGGGAAGCCATTCGGACTGAAGTCGACGACATGCTCAGCGACGATATTATACAGCCATCTAAAAGCCCTGGGCTGCGCCTTTCGTACTGGTGAAGAAAAAAGACGGCACATTAAGGTTTTGCGTTGACTACCGGTGAATGAACAAAATCAGAAAAGGACTTGTAATCGACGTCCCGAATTGACGATGCCTTAGACCACCTCTGTCATGCGAAGTACTTCTCATCGATGGATCTGAATACCGGCTACTGGCAATAAGAGGTGAACGAGAAAGACCGAGAGAAGGCCACATTTATAACCCCGGACGGCTTATACGAGATCAAGGTGATGCCGTTTGTGCTGTGCACTGCGCGAGAAACGTTTGAAAGAGTAATGGGCACTGTGCTAGCTTGCCTGAAGTGGCTCACCTGTATGGTATACCTGGACGACGATGTGGTATTCGCCCAGACTTTTGACGAACACCTTGCAAGGTTGGAGGCTGTTCTCGAGGCCATTCG
>JABSTR010003506.1:0-45170 GCA_013339765.2 Haemaphysalis longicornis | reverse complement strand
CCCTGGATTTCGAAGTACGAAGATGACGAAACAAGGTAAGCCCCCCTCCTCTCTCTGGCACACTTAGCTCTGATCGGTGATAGCCACTTTAAGTAAGTACATTCACCACTTTCCTTTCCGGACAACATTCACCATACATCAGCTTTCAAAGCGGCGCCACACCCCATGACATCAGAAAACTCATTGACGCGCCCCCCCACGCAACATCACTCACTTCATTCTTCACTTTGGCACTAACGACTAAAAGAACAACACCGCTGAAAGCACCATCGAGGCCATGAAAACTCTTGTTCACGACGTTCAGACCAACAGGCCCAAACCCTATAAGTACTTCCCAGGATCGAAAACAAACACAAGCCAGACATACCCAAGACAGACTTCTAGTCTCACTCACAAAGGTCAGCTAAGCTTAACGACTTCCTCATGTACCTGGGGACCCAACAAAAAAAAACGTTGACATCATCCACCACGCAAAAATTCACCACGACCCCCTAGGACACCTGGCCAAGGACGGACTACACCCTAACTTTCGAGGCGTCCGACTGATTTCAGAAAACATCAAGCGCAGGCTGAGGAACTCATTTAAGGTGACGCTCCCAACTTCACGCATCAGCCTCCCGTCTCCGGCCAGCACAGAACAACAGAACCAACCCAACGCCCCCAACAGTAGCGAAATGTCATGTCCACCTAAGAACAGCACATGTGACGCCAGCACACAAAACGTGGACGTGGACGCAACACCAGCTGTACAGCACGCAAGCGAACAACAACCCGACCCACCAAAGGCATCACGCTCATGGTTCACGCAGACCCCAACACGCAGTATAACGCAAACAGGCACCCAAACAGGCATCGATGTGGACCTCACCCCAAGCAGCCCCCCTAAACAACTGACTCCAAGCAAAAAATGTCACCCGGAGGTCTGCTCGAAACAAACACAAATGACTACCACCGAGTAGACCGGATGCTCCAACCCCTAAATCCCGCTCTTTCTTCAAAGCTCGAAAACTAGCCGGCAAACAAACCAACTACAGATTTCATCTGAAAACGTACACCTCGTATCTCCAAAGCAAAAAGATCCCAAAAGGCCTCCGCCTAAAAGTTAGTTGTGCCCTTGGTGAGCTCCCTCCTGAACTAGCTGCCAGGTGGCAAGGTATTCTCAATAATGCTTCGCTTTCCCTCCTAGAAATTCTTAGAGACACTGTACTAGCCAACTCAGCCTATTCAACGACCAGATTGAAGCTCTTTCGCTAACTGAGCAGGAGAAAATAGATCTCAATATTTTTATAAATCGTAAGGAAAATGATCTTAGTAATAGGCAAGCGGTTAAGTTTCAATGTGACCAGCTTCCCTTGCGAATTACAGCTTGCACTGTAGATAATCAGCCTCTCAGTAGCCCGGAAATGGAGTATTAGGTCATGCAATGTTGCCCCTCGATACAGAGATTGCTTTAGTAGAACCTCATCCCACAGCCAAAAATCCTATAGAAAAAACGAGCTCCCTCGCTACCGCCCCAGCAACGTCATTGACATTTCCAAAACACTAACGGCCGCCGAAAAAGGTATCCTAGAACGAGGTCTAACTTTGTGTCCCACAAATAACCGTGTGAATGAATACGAGTTACATAGAGATCTTACTGAGTTTTCTCGGAGAATGAGACTAAGCGAGTTTTTTTCGGAAAAGCAGGACCAACCTGACATTAACGAATGCACCCTCCACCATCCTAGCACTTGGACTCCAGATGTAGATCAATCTCCAGAATTCGATCTGTACTTAAAATCAGTATCAAGAGAAATATTGGCAACAACCAAGCGATCAAACAAGCGCAAGAACCTAACTCCGTCGGAAGAAGTTACCCTGAATAGCCTATCAGCCAGAACCGACATAGACATAAAGCCAGCTGACAAAGGTGGTAGCGTAGTTGTTTTACCTACGGGAAATACAAAGATGAAGCCTATAGGCAGCTCAATAACCCTTGCCACTACAAGCCCTTAGATAACGATCCGAGGCAGGAATACAGCATAAAAATCCTTCAGAGCCTCACAGATCTGCGATCTAGAGAATTAATAACGACCACTGACTTAAATATCATGAAACCGAATAATAAGCATGCAAACCGTTTTTACCTCCTTCCAAAAGTCCACAAAGTCCCCGTAGAAATATTTTTCACTGCCGACAAACCTATAGTTTTGAATAACAATACCCTAACAGAAGCATTATCTCTGTTTCTGAATCATTACCTATCTGACATTCCGACTCTTCTTCCTTCATTCGTTCAGGACACCCCCCACTTCCTCCGCATAATAGAAGAGATAAATAAGGCTGGGCGCCTACACAGTGGAACCCTCCTTGTAACTCTTGACGTTGCCGCAATGTATATAAGGGCATGCCACATGCCCTTATATACAATGTATATAAGGGCATTGTATATAAGGTATATAAGGGCATTGTATATAAGGGCCATGTATATAAGTCGTTGTATATAGCGCATTGTATATAAGGTTGTAAGAGCATGCCACATGCCCTTACAACCTTCGAAAGAATCAGCATAGCATCAACTGACTACAAAAAAAAACAGGTAACGCGGCCTCCTTCCCCGTTTCCCTTTCAAGACAGTTTTTAAAGCTAAGAAAATCACAGAAAAGCGCATACGTTCCGAATTGCACGTTTCCGCTCTTGCACAGTACTTGACTGCCGCGGTCGCTCCCAGGGGTCTTAGGATTAGAATAAAACCTGCTACTACCGAACTCTCCCCGTCCAACATGAATAAGTGGAAACAGGTACTCGATAAAACATCTTTACAATTACTGAAATAATCCTCAATCACTACGAAACTACGGCCCATTCTCTCCGAAAGAAAGAGGAACTACTTAGTCAGGAACTAAGCAAAGAGAGTTGAACCTTTTAAGCAACTACGAATCTAAGACGGCCTCCGCCATATCCTGAACAAAAGACCGAAAGTTTAACCGAGATAAGATTTCTAACACTGGCCACATGCGTAAGAACCTAACAAGCTCCGGCACTAGTAACTGCCCCAACTCTGACAATACGGCCGATAATGTCACTACGACTGTAATAAATGCTTCGACTACTGCACCCCAAACAGTTCAGTTAAACCCCTGTACTAATAATTTTCCCTCAAATGCCGTCACAAAAGCAAACCTTACCGGGAATGTAATGAACCTTTCAAGTATAACCCTCTCCCCAGCTCAGATGAACGTCTTGTCAAAGGGCCTAAACTTTTGCCCGGCTACTGGTGGTTTTGATGAATTTCAACTTTTTAAGGACTTAGATAACTTCGCCAGAAACATGAGGCTACGAGAATACTTCTACGATCACCCCGCGATGGAAGAAGCCCGCAGAACCCTACCTAGCTATAAGCACTGGACCCCTCCCACACAGCGTGATAGTTGCCTCGACATGTACATCAAAGCTGTCCAACGCGATGTGCGAAAAGCATACCAAACACAAATTTCTTTCCACCACAACATGACTACCAACGAAAAGAAGGCCCTAGAGGAACTCGCAAGCTGTCCCGACATAATTATTAAACCTGCCGACAAGGGAGGCGCAATCGTAATCCTTGACAAAACCGACTATGTTAACGAGGCCAATAAGCAACTATCAGTATCGACGTTCTATAAAGCACTACCCAATGATCCCACTCAAGACTATAAGCAAATTGTCAAAGATAAACTTGCTGAGCTTGTTAAAAATAAAACAATAAATGAAACCACGGCTCGTTCCCTGATCCCCTTAAGCCCAGTAGCCGGTAAATTCTATCTTCTCCCAAAGATTCACAAGGTGAACAACCCAGGGCGCCCCATTGTTTCTGGCATTGGCACTGTTACCGAAAACCTCTCGCGCTATGTGGATAATCTCATTTGCGACATTCCGCCCAGCTTTCCCTCCTTCATTAAGGATACCAATGACTTTCTCTCAGACATCTCAAAATTGAAATTCCTGATAACTGCCTTCTGGTCACCCTCGATGTTGCGTCACGGTATACTAACATCCCCCATGAGATGGCATCGCCGCTGTATCCCTTGCGTATGAGCAGTCATCGTGCGACAAACCTATCGATTCTTCTGCTCTCCAAACCTTCCTTAGGCTTATTCTTGAACTTAACAATTTTGAGTTCGACGGAGTTCATTACGTGCAAGTCAGCGGAACGTCAATGGGAACTCGAATCGGACCTAACTACGCCAATATCTTTATGGCTCACCTCGAATCAAACTTTCTTGACACCCCAAATTTAAAGCCAATGTACTATAAAAGGTATATTGACGACATATTCATGATCTGGCAACACGGTGAGGCGGAGCTCCTCACCTTCATTGAGGCATTTAACCTAGCCCATCCTCGTATTTCCCTTGCTCATTCCTATTCGGAACACAGTGTAAACTATCTGGACGTCACCGTTACTACCTTCCAAGGTCGGCTTCAAACTAAACTGTATAGAAAACCGACGGACACGCGGCAGTATTTGTACTTCCGAAGTAGCCATGTCAGACACTTCAAGACAGCAATACCTTACAGCCAAGCCCACCGATTTAGGAGAATTTGCTAAAACCAAGCCGACTTTGACTCAAACTGTCGAGAACTCAAGACCGCCCTCCTGAATAAAAAATTCCCGGAAAAAGTTATCGACGACGCTATTGTGCGAGCCAACCAATTAGACCGTAACGTAATCTGTAAGAAAAACGCACCGAACGGGAACCTGCAAACTAACTTAGTTTTAACCCACTCATCCTCCGCTCCAAGAGTGTCAACCGTGCTAAAAAAACATCACAATATCCTAATGCAAAGTGACAGCTTAAAAAGCATATTCCCCGAACCACCACGCGTTGTCTACCGGTGTAATAAGAATTTAGGTGACTTTCATACAAACTCTCGTATCAACCGACCGGAAACTACTGGCTGCATGCCCTGCAATAAACCCCGATGTAAAGTATGCCCACACTTGACCACTACACAGCGCGCCACCAGCACGGCTTCAGACTACTACGTAAACATAAAAGGTAACTTTAACTGTGACTCCGCTAATGTCGTATATCTTCTAGAGTGCACTGTTTGTAGGCAACAATATATCGGCCGAACTGAAACGCCCTTCCGAATACGGTTCAATAATCGCCGCTATCATGCAAAAAGCTGCCCTTATTTGCCCCTGTCAAGACATGTGAACAGTCCCGGGCATGCATTTGAACATCTTAAAGCAACGATTTTAGAATCCGCCTTCAAAACGCAGCACGACCGCGAGGTTCGGGAATCTTATCTCATTTATAAGTTTGGGTCAGCCACACTTGGGATTAATGAAAGTTACGGAAAACTAACGTGCTTATCCCTCGATTAAAATGGCGGCTTCATAATTTTTATAACTATGTTCATTATTCCTACCCTTGAGTTTCCCATCAGAATTCGCAGAAACTCTCCTAATACAGCAGCTTTATTAGCCTAATGCGGCTCAACAATGCCATTTGTCCTGGGGAAGGAGGCCTCGTTCCCACCACCACTTAAGAATGTTTAACTCTTTGTGATCTATTCATGTTTAACCTTTTGTGACCCTACCTATTTCCTGTTCAGTTGCTAGCTTCTGTGAAATGCTCTTTTGTGCCCCGTATCTATTCTCTTCATCCGCGGGGGCACACCCATCTTCGCTTCCGCCCCAACCAGTCTCCCAGCCACTGAATGCCTTACTGTATACTCTTCCCTTTCTTTTGAAACCGCGGTTGTCCAGTTTCCCGCATTGTCTGAACTTGCAGCCCACGCGGCATACGTTGACCCGTCATGGTGCAACCTTGAACGCTGCTTTGTTAACACGACCCCTTTCTCTCTCTCTCCCCCCCCTCTCTCTCTCTCTTTTCTTTTTTTTTTCTTTTGGTTTGTGTGTTGTTGTAACATAGGCGTACCCGACTGTATGCATACTCTCCATTTCCGAAATTTCTTCCGCTCCTTCTCACAGTTTTCTGCAAACCTATATAAGAAATGTGTTCCAAATGTTGCGACAGCAAATCATGTAACTTTACTCTGATGAAGGCAAGTCCCGTTGCGCTATCGCAAGTAAACATTTTTATTGTTCTTGCTGTGTATCCGACTCTTTACTTATACTATTTCTCTGCGCCGCGCTTTGTGATTTATCTTTTCTTCTCTCTCTCTCTCTCTCTCTCTCTCTATATAATATATCTATAAATATTATATATATATATATATATATATATATCTATATCTATCTATATGTATATCTATATATAAATATATATAATATATATATATATATATTTATATATATATAATATATCTCGTCGTGAAGTGGAGTCCTTAGTTTCTGCAGAAATACGCACAAATTAGAAGTACGCTTGTCGGATACTTTATTTCCAACTTTTCGACCTTAGACAGGTCTTCGTCGAAACGTTGGAAATAAATTCTCCGAAGAGCGTACTTCTACTTTCTGTGCGTATATATAATATATTATATAAATATATATCTATACATATATATAGTATATATATAAAATATGTATATATATTATATTGATATATATATATACGTATATCTATATTATATAATATATATATATATGTGGTGTGTGTGTGTGTGTGTGTGTGTGTGTGTGTGTGTGTGTGTGGAATAAGGGTTGGCAATCACGAAAATCTCGGAAAGCACAGGGGTGAATGCGGTAGGTCATAGAAACGTTGAGATTTTTTGGGTGAAAATGGCCCGCCGGGTAAAAAAAAAAAACCCATCCAGCGGGCATTTTTTCGGGCAAAAGTCCCCGGCGATTAAAAGCGCCGACGCGCGCGGTTGTATATCGGAGCCCACCCAGCGGGCATTTTTTCGGGCAAAATGTCCCGGCGAGTAAAAGCGCCTACGCGCGCGGTCGTATATCGGAGCCACGCCAAGGTGAGCGGTGGTGGTGTGTCGTGAAGCTCCCGATGGAATTCAGAGCGGAGATGGTGCACAGTGCGAAGCTGGTCAGGTCCGTTTTCCCGAAATTTTCGGCGGAACAGAACGCTATCACGGAGCATAAATGCACGCAGAGAGGGGTCGGATGGTTCGGATGTGAGACGTCCCATAATTGGTGAAGGCAACGGATGACCGCGCTGATTGTCACAATGTTGAGCAAGTCCGACACAGCGAATACGCAGGGGTCGTCGTCATGGCCTGTAGGGTTAGGTGGGTCAACAGGATGACGGCGCAGGCAGACCGCGTCGTTTTGCAGTAGACCAGACTTGTAGAGGGCCGAATATTTATTTTTGTTGAGTCGTAATGCCCAATGACTTCGTGTACGGCGGGGTCATTTAGACAGGAATGCCAGCATAGGGCATGGTGATACGTAACTACAGGAAATTATTTGCCGTACAGGTCAGGACGGAACTTGCTTATAGCCCATACAAGTGTGAGGCATAAACGCTCAGTGATTGAGTGATTGCGTTCGGCAGGGCCCAAAAAGCGACTGGCGTACGCTATCACTCTAGGGCAACCGGCCTGTTGCTCGACCACTACAACTCCTATGCCATGTCCACTTGCGTCAGTACGAACTTCGGTGGGAGCCGAATCATCGATATGGCGTAAAATAAGACAATGGGTCTGGCGTTTATTGAGAGCGGGAAAAGGCGGTGCTTTTCGCGGAGCCCCACGAGAACGAGGTATCGGTCTTCAGAAGATTCGTGAGCGGGCGGGCCATCTCCGCAAAATTTTCGATGAAACCGCGGAAGTAAGAACATTGGCCGACAAAGCTGCGAACGTCCTTCGCTAATGGCGGGACGGGAAACTCTTTGACGGCGCGAACCTTGTCCGGGTTAGTTCGCACACCAGCAGCGTCAACTACATCCCCGAGGATCTTCAGTTTCTGGCCGCCGAAATGGAATTTGGCCCGTGACAATATTTTCCCTAAGTACGTGTTTTTTGACAAATGTCTTGCAGCCTATAAAGTTGCTGTCTCTACGCAAAAAAGTATAAACCCAAGTGAGCGTATTGTACAAACATTTCCTTTTATTTGAATACATACGAATCATCATCATCATCCTGTACACGCCCACTGCAGAGCCAACGCGTAGGTCTCCAATTATCCGAGCCCTGTGTTAACTGCGACCAATATATCCCCGCAAACTTCTTGATCTCATCTGCCCACCTAACTTTCTGCACCCCCACCCAATGCCGCACTTGCCTTCTCTGGGGATCAACTCTGTTCCCTTAATGACCAGAGGTTATCTTGCTTTCGCAGTAGATGCCCATTTCTTATTCCTAATTTCTACTAATACGTCATTAACACGCGTTTGCTCCCTGGCCCACTCCACTCTCTTCTATTTTACATAGCGAAATTTAAAGTATAAAGTATAGGGGTGTCTTTAGGACGGCAGCGATTGTGGTTCTAAAGGAGAACAACCCAGAACACATGGCAGAAGTTGCATTGCATGAATTCTGCATAGCTGTTTTGTGTCTTCAAACAGGTGTAAGATAAAAAATGCAACGATCAAAATTTTAGTTGCTATCTTGACATCCTGAAAGAATGACATCGCCATTAATAAAGGAAGCCTCGCGATTTTGTACTAGTAAAGTAATTTCACTACACGCCATTGGACACTTTTTCACGGTCGAAGTCGATTATGATCAAGAGATGACAGCAAGTAAACAAAACTGCTAGGTATCCAGCATAAAAGGAGCTCTGAAAACGCTTGCACAGCTCCAACTGTGAGCATTTAAACGTAAAAAAAACGCAACCATATTTCACACAACGCCTTGCCTTCATGCGGTTTGCGGAATATTTTTTCTTAGGCTCCGGTGTTTTTTTCTGTAAACATGACATAAAGCTCGACGTCTCTCTCATCGAAAGAAACATTACTGTCAAAATTCTCTCAGCTGCCGCCATCACGAATATGCTAACAAGCTCTTTGCAAACAGCTGAGCGACGTTGGAGAATAATTGTTGTCACCCATTGAGAAACACCTCCTTAGTAAAATGGATATTTTCTTTTCGGGGCGTAATGTATTCTCACCTAATATCTCTCAAGCGGGCGCGTGTTAGCTCGCTCGTTCGCGCTTATTTGCAACGAAGCCTTTGACGTGACTTATTCCACAGCTGGCGCAAGGGTGCTGTGAAATGCGTCAGAAAACTTTAACGACCATGGGATCGATCTGCCCTTATTTCTAGGCTGTGATGGTACCCTTGCACGCAGAAAACAGTAAAAAAGTGAGGCAGCACTGATGCGCAAGGGAGAGACCTTCCTCATCACTGTGCGGGAATTGATTATTGCGCGGTGCTTCGATTTGGCATCGATTTCTCGTGTTAGTCAAAACCGACCAGTAAAAAATCCTTGGGTTGATATTGCACTTTTCATTATTTCAAAAAATTATGAAAACCGAGAAATTTAAAATAACGTATGGCAGTACGAGAAAACAATTTGTTTATTACTGAATTTTATACTGATATCTTACGCCTGAGCTGAAAAAAAATTTATGTTGATGTTCTTCGAGTTTCATCCATTTTAAACCCTAAATAGTTTTCATGGAGTTGTAATGTGACCCGTAGGACCACGTTTTTCTGTGTTAACAGCACCAGCGAAAAACTTGTTTAGCCTTTAATAGGCGTCTACTTGTATACGTGCTTTTGGACTGGCTGCTTTACACCGAAATCTATTATACTGCAAGACACCTATTCCCAACTGCCCTTAAGTTCACACGCTATTATTTAACATGGCCTGCCAATGAGTGTATGAATAAAATGCACTTCAAGTGTAATGTGGCGTACTGTTATAGCAAAACCAGCAAGCTGCTTATTGAGCAACAACTTCGCCGTCCAAGAGGAACGACTTCCAAACTCCCATTTACTGGCCTTTCGTCGCCAATGGCTGCGACTCGCGGCCGCAGGAGTACTGCCCGCATCGTCGAGGTAGCGTTGCTGATGATGACAAAACTCGCCTCCGTTCGGGCAGCAAGGTGCCTGGGGCCACACTCGATCACTTTAATTCATGGTGGGTATAAAAAAGATTGTATGGCATACTCAGATTCGACAACATAAATACTAACGAGCAGAGTAACAAGCAGAGTAAATAAATATTTCCAACCGGTTGACCATCGAAGTAAGATAGTGGACACCGAAAGGCGGGTGTATATTGATAGAGGAGACCAATAACTCTACGAGGGGAAAAATTAACGATTTTCTGAAGGAAAGGATTGACTCGAACCGGTCAGGACAGGAGCGATTCGAGGTCGCTAGGAGAGGCCTCCGTCCTGCTGTGGTCTCAGTGGGCTGCTGCTGATGATTGGGGGATGAACAAGCACAGTCGACTATAACGCACTGGACTTTCTCGCACAGACGAGCACGCATACCAGCAACATTACGACAACCATGTGGCAAATGTGTTGCGCACGACACAAACCAGTGTAATATTGGTGTCAAGTGCAAATAAGCGAAAGAACTCCCAACGAGGCAGGAGGGGTGGAGTCTTTGCCGGGCACGTCAACGCCACGGAAGCGACTACGTGCCGCCATTTTTCGAAACTTCGTAGAACATGTACGTACGCTTTGCTAGAGCTGCCAGTATCCGCTTCGCGGTGCTGTGCAAAGATTGCAACGGCAATATTTTTGCCTCCGTAGACATGCCACGGCTTGAGAAACGTGCGGCGTACGGTTGCTCGAAAATGTGACCCATTCGAAAGAAACGTACGGTAGCTCGAAAATGTGAGCCATAAGTCCCCTGCACGTTCCCATCGTCTGGGACGCGTAATGTGGATACAACAACGATATCAAAAAAAATGTGCGTGGAGTGAATTGTGGCGCGTTTTTCATGTGAATGCATCATGTGGCTTATTGGGCGAAGCAGTCGCGCCGTACCCACCACTATTTCTCAGTGGCTAAGACTTTCTGCTGCTGAGCGCAGGAACGCGGGTTTGATCGTGGCCGCGGCGGCAGCTTTTCAGCTTGAGACGAAAAGCCAGAACTCCCATGTGTCCAGATTTCATCAGGAAGTCCAAATTAATTTGCAGCCCTCCACAGCGGCGTGCCCAGGGGTAGCATTGCTCCTGTAGACACCAAATCACTCAACAAATCAATAAATTAGTCAATTCAATAATCAATCAATCAATCAATCAATCAATCAATAATCAATCAATCAATTAATCAATGAATGAATCAATCAATCATGAATGAATGAATCAATCAATCAATCAAAATGTCGCGTGCCAAAAAACCGGCAGGGAACTTTCTATTGAGTCGCAGAACTGTGGATACGAAATTACTACTGGCGGCCTTAGAATTGCCCTGGGGTATGAACTCGATTGCATGGTGGCCTGACGTTTATATTCTATTCTATGTGCCATGTCTATTGTTTGCACATATTAGTATGCCCCAGCCGCATGGGCTACGGGCTGTGACTTGCTGCGAAAGCAGGTATGGATCAGCTACGTACGTGCATATCTGCGGACTAACTTTCCCCATTGGTCTGTGATTCGCCAGGTGTCAGGAAGAAGACACAAATAAAACAAGTGCTGTTGCATTTCTACGCTCAGTGGATGTAGACAGCAGTGTGACGTTATTCTATGGCAATCTACGGGTGCAGTGACCCTACTGAACAACGACGTCCGTATCCGATGGCTAATTACAAAACCGCACGCTTGACGAAGACAACGACGAAGCGGGTGGTATGCGCGGGACAGGAGCTGAGTGTTACGGGGATTCGGACAAGCCTACAGGACCATCATTGCTCCACAGGGACTCAGGCGAACGAACGAAAGTTAACTTTGTTCCTCACGCGGCTGGATATCCATCGTCATGATAGTCACGGTCGGTTGTGCGAAGCCCGCCGCCACAATGTTTTGGAATAACGTCTGAAACTGGTGCTCTTCATTTCAGCTGCAGTTTGATTGACATTGCAATGCAATTCCTTAGGTCAACACTACCGATATAAAACTTCGGGCCTACGTGTATACTTAATACGGCGATTTTCAAAGGCTTTTTGACATACAGCCGAGAAAAGGAAGAAAACAAAAAGAGGAAAAAGAGTAATGATCAGGAAAGTTGTTATGATATTTCCACTACCCACGCATACCCTCCCACGTACCTACCGGCCGGCCAGAACAAGACCAATAGTGATACCTTTACCAAAACAGAGACCAAAAATGGAACCAAAACCATAACCGAAACCAAGCCGGGACAGACAGAACGAGCAACCCAGCAACCACCTGCGGCAAAGAAAGGGGAAAGAGCACCTACGCTGCATTGCAAAGACTCAGGAGCATCATTTTCTATTCAGAAAGTTGCCGGGAGAGAATGATTCGCAGTCGGTGCTGAATATCAACGTCCTCAGCATTGTCGGATTAAGAAAAGACGTTTTAGCAAAGACGTTCATGGTTCCCGCGTATTCGACAGAGCGAACTTCCATTGCAGAGAGAATCCAAGGAACACTGAAATGAAGAACATTTCTACCGAATTGAGTACATCAAAAGAGTTTCTTTAGTGTTCTCGCAGCTTTTCGTACACCTGTCAGCGACCAGTCCGATTGCAGTAAAGAGGCTCCCCCGTGTTGGACGCTATTGCAATGCACAATGGTTGTCCTGTAAGGCTTGAGCTACGAACGTTTGTATGCTTACCCTGCTTCCCTATTTTAAATTTAATCTGTTTAACTTTATGTTAAAACACTGTAGCCCATGCAACACCAGAAATCATAGTTAGGTCCATTATCTCCGCCACCTGTACAAAAAATTTCGTAAAAAAACTCACTCATTTGTAGTAAAGGAACACCTGAAACCCCATGTTGATCGAATATAAAACTAACTGTAGGCACTCCTTTCAAGAAAGAGCAACGGTGCGGCCAAAACAAGGGTTGCGCCAATCTGTGCTGTTAACTTCCAGGAGCAGAGCCCATCATGTCAAAGCGTCCTTTACGCTCGGTTAGGAAAACAAGCCGGGCACCGGTGCAGAAAACAAGTTCGACCTTTTTGTTTCACTCTTTGTTTTTTTATTCTTTAGAGAAGCGTGCAACCTTGGCAGGAATTAACGGAGGAAACTTTTTAATCCCGGATGGAGGCGTGGGTGCGGTCTGGTTTTTGCCCAGAAGTTTCCCTCTTGAAAAGGTCAGAAATCGTACCGGGTTCAGTGCTTTCGCGCTTCATAACATGATAAAAATAAAACTAGCCCTGCTCTTTGAAGTATCCACGAGGAGTTTGAAAGAACTGAGACAAAAACAAAAGAAGCGATGCGCCAAGCGGAACGGTTCCAGCATCCGCCAGGTGCATTGAATTACGAGTTATGTCTAGGATATGCAAGGCAACTGTCAATTGACATTTTATTGCTCACGTGGAAGTGACCTATATGTATTTGCAATGAGGCCATCCATAGACAATTGTGTCCTTTGAAAAGGCCTTTGAAATAGGCACGTGTAGTATAGGTATCACATATATTAAAGCAGGAGTTGAAATTTTGGTTCCATAGCGATACTGATTGGAGTTATTCACGTAGCTTGGAGTTACAGAACACATTGAACTGCCGATATTTAGTTTTTAAAATATGTTACCAAAAGAGGTTTATTGTGGTGGACCTGTAAAAGAAGACTTATTATAGGCACGTGTAAAGAGAGACGGTTCGAGCTCACAGTGAACAGCCAGGATCGTTCATTCTCGCTGCAACACTGTGGCAGTAGCTGAAGCACTCTCACTGATTCTTGACCCATTCGATTCTATTCCATGGTGCTTTATTATTCGTGCAGATATACTGGAGGCGGTCCAAAAGTCAGAAACTGCAGGGGACTTCCAATAATACAAGCATGAAAAAATAATTTGTTTCATAAGATGTGGTTCCAATGTTATGTTTAAAAAGGCAAACGGGGATATTACGAGCTGATATTTCACAATTTCACCGAGAAAGCAACAAAAAAAGGTATACAAGCAAACAAAATCAAATCAAATGAGTTGAACATCTGGCTGACGTGATCGTGTTTTCCACCACGCTTGAAGAACACATCGAACGGCTCACTTCCGTCCTCGAGGCAATACGATCCGCTGGACTTACACTAACGCCTGAAAGTACGAGGAACAGGAGTCCGAGGAACTTCTGTTTCTTGCGTTGTGATTAGGCAGTGCGGAGTGCGACCTGATCCTTGCAACACTGAAGCTGTACCCCAGTTTCCCTGTGCCAACCACAAAGGTAGCATGGCACAGGGCAAGATACACAAGGAGATTATAGAAGCTTGGAATATCAGCCGGAAGGGATCGATGTGCGTCAGTCATCCTTCAGCTAGTCTGCAAGACGCAGAGTTTGTGTTTCTGGTACGACACGTGCGGTAATAGCATATTGTAGGGTGTATTTCTTGTATAGGGTAATTTTTATTGATAATCTCTGTATAAGTCTTAATCCGTTGGACAATGTCGGTTGTTCGCCCTATATATTTTTCATTCTTAGTTGAGGTTGCCAGTTGCTAGTAGCGCGTCATCCTGTGTATTTCTTGTCTTAGTCAACGACATTCTGCGCCTGTTTTCAAGATGAACAAGCAAGAAAGCCGTGAGGCGTCTTTAGGGCTATGCTCCTATTACTGACGATATATATTAGACAACTTCGTCCGCTTTGCAGCTCCGCTGACCAACCTTACACGGGATGATGTAACGCTCTTTTTAAATGACGAGCTACCGAGGGCGTTCAGTGAGCTGCACCAACGGCTGCAAACACCTCCGGTGTAGGGCCATTTCCAAAAAACGCCACCACAATGTTTCATACCGACGCCAGTAACGTTGGTCTCGGAGCGGTTCTTCTGCAATGGCAAGACGGCCCCGAAAGGGTGATAGCGTACGCCAGCCGAGCGTTGTCCTCTTCAGAAGCCAACTACTGGGCCACCAAAAAGGAGTGCCTCGCCGTCGTTCGGGCAGTACTTAAATTTCGACCATACCTGTATGGCGGTACATTTACAATGATCAGTGACCCTCACTCACTCTGCTGGTTGATGAGCCTAAAAGACCCATCTGGACAATTAGCTCGGTGAGCCTTCGGGTTCAAAATTCTACGTCAAAGTGTCCGTCCCAAGAGCATGCCGACGCCGATTGTCTCTCGCGAGCACCAGCTTTCCCTGCGTCGGACGAATGAGTACACCAATGATGACGCTTTTCTTGGCGTGCTGGACACATCCTCCGTGTTGGAACAGCAGCGGAGGACTCCGAGCTACAGCCGCTGATAGATTTCTTGGAGGCACGTTCGCCCACTGTGCCGCGGTGTTTTCAAGTGCGCTGTCATCCTTCAGTCTCCGATGTGGTGTCCCTCTATAAAGCGAACTTTCTTGCCGCGTGGCCGAAGCTACGTGCTTTTTGTACCCGCAGTACTTCGTAACGAGGCTCTGCAGGCTTGCCACGATGAGCTCGATGGGCACGATGCCACGATGAGGTTTGTTTTTGCAAAGTCATGCTTTCCCATGACTATGTTTTCACAAAAGTCCTGCCGCCGCTTATTAGGACTACAAAAGCATCTCATTCTTCATACTTTCGATGGCAACCTAAATGTCCTTTATTAAAAAGTACGGGAAGGGGTAATGAAAAGACCAGCAGACCGGTAGCGCCAACAACTTGCGGAGTAATACAGGCAACGTGATTGCCTAGGCATCGTGCGTAAAACGGGAAAAGCCAGGACGGGTATTCTTACTTCGTAGCCGCTGCTCACAGAACAGCGCGGCCTTCCTAAAACAGCGCATAACTGCCACGCATTTTTTTACTCATATAACAGCGAAGCTATTAAGTACGATAGTCTTTCTTCGGCACCTAAACTGAGAAATTTTGGTCTGTCTGTATCTCTGTCTGTCTGCCTCTCTGTCTGTTCGTCTGTCTGTCTGTAACTCGATTCAGCCACCCGGCCAAAGTAAAACTGATATTGCGCAATAGTCTTATATACTCACAGCCAAATGTAAACGTCTAAGCCCGGTTTATATGTTCATACTTGTCAACTTTGTTGAACAAGAACAACAACATTACGCAAACATAAGCCGGAAATTATTATACAAAGGATATTTATAGTGTTCCTTTATTAAAAATTCATGAATGCTTGGTTTTTCGATAACAAATGATGTTCTACATCTCTACTGCAAAAACCGCCGCCTCCTGGCGGCTTATAAAAAAACTCTGCGGGGCAACAGCAACGAAAGGTTCCACTAGCTAGGTTCCACGTTCTGCTTGGAGCACACGTGGAGCACGGCAACGCGGTTCTATAAACCTTGTAGTCGGCCGCCTCCATTCACGTGCGTCTTCCGCCGCAGCTGCAGCGCTGGCGTCGAGGAACCCGGCCTGTAGCAGTGGAATGCGGTAAATTCAAATCGCCTTGCGCAAAACGTTTAGGTGCTTTATCTTGGAACAGCATGAGAGGTGAGCGAGGAAAGCAAAGGGGGGGGCATTTCCTTGGCAAATGTCTACAAAGACTATCGTTTTTTGACGACATTTGCAAACGAAAGGAGGCAGATACGCGGCCAATTTTTTTATTGGTGGCTTTCTTGTGACGAGACGTGGTGACGCGGCTGCAACGATATGGAGATGGTCGTGCACTGCACGGGCCCGGGACGGCCCGAAATACCGAGCGTGGGCCAGGCCCGGCCCAGGGCAAATTTTTGGGCCGTGCCGGCCCCAGCCGGCAAACCCAGTTCCTGAGGCCTGGCCGTTCTGGGCCGCAAATTTTAAATCGTTGATAACAGAAAGTTGGCTCATTGAGTTTTCTGACTAATGACAACAGAAAACTAAGTACGGTTATTACAGGACCGTAAAAAATGACAAAAAGGCTGATTGAATTCAGAAGTCTGCAAGACGATAAAAGAAAAGTCTGGGCAATATCACCATTGTGAAAGAGCGGTTAGATAACGAGGGCATTTCTGGACGCAGGGTACAACACGATTGTTTTTTTCCTCTGCTTTTCAAACTAAAAAGTACAACTTAGAACTTCGTGCAGACCATGCAATCAAATATAAGTTCACGTGCCCTGGGGCCTTTCTGACCGTTTAACCCTTTTTTTGTGCCAGTAAACGGGACTTTTTGGAGCTAACGTTTTTCGCGAAATGGGAGAAACTAGCCTACTTGGCCAGGCTCTGGGTAGCAAACCTCAGCGAATTAAATTGTTAAAAGTTCGAGTTTTAACTAGCCTTGCACAGAGTGTGCTAGCTTCAGAAACACGTACATGGAGAGTTTGTTATAAAAATAACTGAATGAAATAACGCAAGCTAATAGATATACGTTCAAGAAATACGTAATAACGAGTTTATATAGTATCCCCTTTTTTTCAACACCCTCTTAAACGATCCTTCGGTGTGCCTTGAGTCGGAAAGGACTTTCGCAAATATGTACAGATTTCACAGAGATTATCGAAAATATATTTTAGAAGTCAGGATATTTAGTTGCAAAAAGATTGGTAGAAGTAAAAAGAAATTTAACTTTAATATAATCGCTGTGCTCAATTTTAAGGTTAAAGAAACCAAACTTTTTGGGGCTCATGTTTAGAGTCTGTCCGACTCGGCCTGATATTCAAAGCAGTCCTGGCTGGCTCGGGCTTATTTTTTTAAATTCTGTCATGGGCGGGCCGTGCTCGGGCTCATATTTTTAATAATTTGTCGGGCTCGGGCCTGGCTTGGGGCTTTTACGTGAAAACGTTTTTTCGGGCATGGGCCGGGCGCGGACCGTGTCTCTATCGGTCTGTCTCGGGCCAGGCCTAGAAATTGCGGCCCGTGCAGCACCAAACACATAGGCTGGCAGCATATTCAAAGAAGCCTTGAACGAGGCGTTTTATAGACAAAGTTTTTATAAGCTTACGAATGTGGTGGCGATGTTTATAAATTTAACAGTGTTTAATGAAAGGAGACATTAGGCGCATTTGAGGCAAAGAGATAAATACATAAGTATAGTTTCATTTTTCCTATATGTTTAAAATATGCGGCTACTGGTTTTTCGCTGTCCAAATAAAAACCTACTCCGTAAAAAATGCTTTGACTTCGAAAATACAAAAAAGCTCTGAGAGCGCCCCCTCAGGGGAGTGTTCCAAGTTTCAACACTAAGAAAATGTTCCTGTACATGGATGTGAGCTGCAGTCTCATTGCTCATTGCTTCTGAAACAAATGGATCATCTGTTTCGTGGCATGTCTGAGTACGGGCTATCTTACCTGGACGATTTCGCCATCATTTCTAACAAATGTAGGAGCATGTAGAGCACTTTGAGTCATGCTGAGCAGGCTCAAAGAAACAGGCCAACAGAAAAAGTGTCCCTAGGATGCTCCCAAGGGACGTAACAAAGGCAGAGTGGTGATAGTAGCGCGGCCGATGCAGACCGTCAGAAATCAAGTAGTCGCAGTGGTAAACTATCGCCACCCACTTAGGCCGTGATAAGGGCTTATTTAGGTGTAACGGGATATTAATCAGACTCATGTGAAAGATTAAACCACACTGCTATTCCTCTAACTAATGCTCTTAGAAAGACGGAGACAGTTGAGGTGGAATGGACGAAAATAAAAAGGACGTGTTTTCAAACACTGAATCGAGCCTTAAGCGCGGAGCCAGTTCTAATGCCCCCCGACTTTCAAAGGATTTCGTGATTCAGTGCGATGCAAGCATACGTGGCATAGGAGGTGTACTATGCCAAGAGGATGCGAATAGCCCGGGACGACTAGTTTTGTACTTAAACCGCAAGCTAAACTTTCATAGAAGAGGCATACAGTACATTCAAAAGGAAATGTTGCTCCGTCGGTGTAGGCAGTGCAGAAGTTGGCGTGTTATGTAGCAGGTTCCCAGTTTGTTGTACCAACTGATAATTGCTCGCTAACCTGCTAACAACATGTCGACTAAACGCGGTCGTTTGCTAAGGTGGAGTATAATACTCCAGCAACACAACTTGCCCTTCGCTATCAGAACGTAAATTTGAACGCTAACGCAGACGCACTAAGCCGTGCGTTCTGAGTATTGCTGCCTTCGTCCTGCCTGTGTCTTTCGTTGTTGTCTCTTTGTGAACATCTTTTAGCGTAGCTGGTCGAGCGGAACAAATTATTGCCCTCATTTGCTCCCTGAATTGATTATTTCCGCATCACGTGATTTCAAGTAATCAGCCTTAGTTATGATCATTTTAGGCGGTGCGTTATCTTTGACATATAGTGTGAGTTCCTCTTCCTAGCGTCTTGCGTCCCGCGTGGTTATCTTTGGTGTAGTAGTCAACTTAGGGGACAGACACTCAGCTAGGAGAGTTTATCACGTTTTTTGGAGTCTGGTGTTCTGACAGAGGACAGAGGGTGCTTGCTTGAGCTGGGTGTTGCCTGTTGTCGGTCGGTTCTTTGCAAGCTGCGGAACGGTGAGAGGCCAGTGCTGAGAAACCAACCGGAAGATCCTAGCGGAGCTGGCCGATACTCCTCGGCAGCATGGCGATGTACCTGTGATCTGGACCAGGCAGGTGGTGCCTGTTCGTGGAAAGGAGCGAGGTGTAGCGCCCTTTTCCTAGAGAAGTGGAAGCGAACCTGGATGAGCCGGGCGAACGAGCGCGCCCGGCATCAGATCCGCATGGAAGCAACTCGTCCTCCTGGCGCAATGTTTGGCGGCGCGGTGCTGTTGTGCCAGAGCACCCGGCCCAAATTCGTTGTACGGGGCGACGCGCAGACAGCGGGCCCAATTCACGCCTTGTCCAAACCAGACCAAACCACCCGCGGCTGACAGGCCTCAACATGCGCCGCCGCAGAGTCGCCTCATACTTTTGCGTCGCTGCGGCTCGGCCGAATCATGCATCGGTTGAACGACCGCAAACCGGCAGGCTGATATTCGCCTGGAGGCGGGTTCGCGGAGACGGTGGCGGCGTCGCCTTCTTTTCTCCATCGTGGCGGCTCGGCAGCCTCGGCTAACGCTACCGCTTCGCTTCCATTTGTCGGATTTTAAACTTCGGACAGCGAGAGTCGTGATTGGAGCACTTTGACAATCTCGGGGCCACAACGGGCTTCCGGGGGTAAAAAACCCACCCGGAGGCACTTATCGTCGGTATTCTCCGCCGACATTCTTCGGCGGCACTTTTCGGAGGCACCGGAGTGGAGAGATGCTGTCGCCTTTGTGCGAGCCATGTAATGCTGTTGTTACCCTTGTACATACTCTATATAAACGTTGCATCAACTTTTCGTCGCCTCGAGAACTTCATCTTTATTGCTCTGCTCTGCGCGCGTCGATAGTAGACGGAGCAAGGCAACGCAGCTGCACCGGTGGCTGCGCTAGGATGGCCAGTCGCAACTGTGGTGGCTACGGCGAGAGGGCCCAGTTCTAACAGCGGTGACAGCGTCGGGATGGCTGATTCTCAACATTGGTGACAAGCTGGATGCGAGTCACAACATTGGTGACAGTGGCGGGATGCCCAGTCGAAACAATGACAAATGCAATGCGTACTTCCGCCTTTGATTTACCCTATTTTAATTGATAAGGCAGCATATATTACGCTCACTGTTGTAAATGTCCTTGTCGGTGTCAGATGTCAGTGTCTATGTCAGATGCACAACTATATTTGTTTGTGACGCAGTTGCCCCTAAAGCCGTCTTTATTACCCATGTTTCTGAGTAAAGGTAAATATGCAAAAATGCAATTTAAAGCACAGTGTTATCGTTATAGTATTTGTTCCTTGTAAGTTGGCCATTTTCTGTGCAATTTAAAACAGACAGCTATCCATATCTGAAACGTACGCATAATACCACCCAATAAAGTATAGAATATTGAAAAGCAGTTGTATGAATGATAATGGTATGTTTTGTATGTATTTCAATGCAAGTGTCTTGTTTCCTATATATGCTGCTAAAATCCAGAACAGGATTCTCCCTGAGAAGCAAAAGATTCTGTGAGCCGCTGTAGGTGCCTCAGTACAAATTGTATATAGAAAAGTGCTTCGGTAAGCAACGGTAGCGAACGGTCAGGTACCGCACTTGTGGTGTGATTTCTACTTTCCAGTTGTTGGTACCACTGCGGACCATATGGCAAGGCTGTTTTAAAAGGGTGCATGCGGTTTCCTTCTGATACCAATGCATCCGCCAGCCTGGCACATGACCTCGGTTTACGCCAAAAGGAAAGCACAAATATTAGAAAATTTAAGTCCCATGGTCAGCTCCCCAACGACTATATAAAACACTTTTTTAAATAGCTAGTCTTAAGGTACCTAGAACGGCGCACGGGATAAATTCATAATCATTTCACGTGGATCAGCGTTCCAGTAACTTAAACTACCCTTTTATTTGGAACAGTGATTCCTATGCTTTTATTTGGGAAGCTGATTCACATAAATTAGTGGCAAAAATATATGGTGCACTCTTCCACTTACTTTGTCAGAGTATTTAGAAAACTGTTCAAAATATATGACTGCAGCTTTTTGCAAAAAACTTCCACTTAATAAATGGATCTTATGTGGATCCACATTACGAGGGTGTGGAGTGCTATGACCTTGGAGTGGGTGGTTTCGGTGGAATATTTTTGTGTTTCTTGTTTCATCAACGATACATTTCTTCAAAGTTATTGTTTTTGTGTATTTTTTTACTGTTATATTCAATGTTAACCCGTTGATGCATCAAAATTAACAACTTTCGTGGTCCGATATTTTTTTGGACAAGAGGGATTAACGAGTACATTGAAAGCTATTGAAGATGCAAAAGCTCAGCATTACAAGTAAAAAATGCAGCTTATCAGACCTGACGAATTTTTATATATCGCTAGTTGCTTGTACCGTAAAACTCGAAATTTGAATTACGTTAGAGGAGCTAAAGCAAGCAGTTTACACAACCCGAGTAGTTTTCTAGGGAAGATTAGTTTTAATATTTGAATACTGCCTCACTTGTATTCTTTCTGTAATTTTTATGCAAACCTTCCTACACGACTGCAACAGGGACCTATTGTGGAAGACTAGTTTTAGAATGAAATTTTTCAATATTTAAGAGACTGTGAACGTATGCGCAAAAACACTCGCATAGGGTAGGTGCAAGAGGATCATTGCGCAGTTTGTCATTTCCTATTTATGGCAGGCAAAACTCTCCTATAATTAGAAGGATTAAGGCTCCGTTATACAGTCACCCATAGAAACGAGTTTTTTAGCTTTGTAAACAGCAAAAAGACAGAAAAATTATGTAGGGTATTGTGCAGGAAACATACACACCCGCACGTGTGATACACGTAGAGCGAATAACTTATTCCACATAGCGACACTTCTTCAAATGCTCGCAAACCTCTTGGCCAGTTTCAAAGTATTTGAAAAGAACTACTCTTTTTCGTGTACACGTCATTTTACGTCATTTCGGATGTGAAATAACCTTTGCCGACTGTTTCATTTTAAGAACAAAAGAGGCGTTTTTTTTCTGAAGTGAACCAGATCCAGAAACCGAAAAAAAGTCGGATAAAATTGCAGTGACAAGAAAAACTGGGCAACTTTCCCGTCAAAAAGGGGTTGAAAGAAATTACTTGATATGCCGTCCTAAAAAAGTGCACGCAGATTGTAGATCGTTTCGAAAATGAACTAGATCCTGCTGTTTCACGGATCAAAATTAGCTCAATCTATTAGCCCAATGGGAGTTTGCTTTTGCCTTGACTGTTCAGGCGGTTTCGTGGGAGCTTTCCAAACTTCTTTTTTGCTTTTCGGAGCTAGCTTATTATGCATTCAGACGGCAATTAGGAGATGAATGACAGATCTGCCGCCAGATGTCAACGGCGAAGTGAATAAAGGTGAACGAAATGAAACTCAGAGATGCGAAACAATATTTTTTTCGTATCACCCGTCCCTACAAAATAACTGTGGTTATACTTATTTTTACTCCAATATATACCAATTTATTACCTAACTAAATAGGAGCTGCTTAGAAGCCCTGGGAAATCTCCACCCCCTCCCTCCTTTCTTAAAGTGAGTACGGGTGACTTTATTAAGGTGAAAAAGAAAATATGAGCAGCCTTCTTGTGAAGCGTTTTTGAAATTCATGACAAAGCAATGAGGAACTTGCTTGCTTCGTGGGTGCCTTCAGGCGTCCCCAAGAAGAATTCAAAAAAAGCTGCTAATCCAAGGGAAGAATTCGAAAGAAGCTGCTAATGAGGCCAAGAGGCATCACCTGCTCTCCATGTATGGTTCTACGCTGTTGCATATTCATCATGCCTTTTTATTTTAAATTATTGTGGCCATAAACTTCTCCTAGCTAACATGTAAAATATATCATAATTGTTTTTACGGCGTTGCAATTAGGTCCGTTAACAAACTTTGCTTGTTTCTCAAAATCGCGTTAGATGAATCTGGCTTATTTCTAAAAAAAAGCCTCAAAAGATCTCAGTCTTGGCACCAATTTTTCATCTCTTTCTGTTCCCCTTTCGTTCTCTAATCTAATTTTCACTGTTTACAAATGTCACCTGGATCCCACATAAGTTGTGCACACCTTATAGCTTCATCAATTTACCTAGGTACTTTTTTACGAGGCGATAAGTTCCCTTACCCTGATTTGCTGATTTTTGTAAACTGTGTTTGCGCGGCAGTACAATACGGCTAAAATGACGCCCCTTAAAACGAACCCTCCTCTTTCACTTGCACTCCTCCTTTAATCTGTTGTACCTGCGTTTTAGAAATTTGTTTCCATTTTTTAGCCCCTATGCTCCTAATTATTTAAGATACACGACGGTGAGGCATACAATTCGTCGTCCATTTCAGCCTCTCTTCTTCCTATTTGAGACACTGGCCCACAAATAGAAAAAAAAGCTGTTGCCCAGAGTTTGCATTACTTGTTCTCGGCATACATATGTGATCAAGTTTCCCTTAATTATACTGAAATGCTTACACTTGCTCTATTTTAAATTTGGAGTTTCCCAGGTCAATGTCTCACACCCACCTTCTTCAAAATTTATTACGACTGCAATGTGAGGTTACCACACTGTAATTTCTCTTTGTGCTCCCTTGCTTGGCTTTGCATACTTCATTGGTTGTTTCTCAGCGAGAATTTGTGAATTTTGTGCAGCTTGCTTAATACAAATCGCATGTTTATTACTCCCTACTTCAGCATCGCCCCGATGCAACACCGTTGCTCTGGCACCAGACGTTCGCAACGTATTGTTACTGTCGAGCCGCTTGCAAGACCAGTCCTCGTTTTGTGTAACCGCAGAGTTAAAGTTATCGAAGCCTCGGTGACCGTGCCAGCTGCTGTGTCGTTCCACCAGCTAAAGCGGGATTACATGCCTTTCTTCTGTGTTTTCAGAAGTCTGGGTATTCTGTTGCGGTTGTTCTTATAAATCGTCGTCATCCAAACTGTCTGCCTAGCACACCGCTCACCATATATTTGACTATACGCACAATGCGTACAAGCGGCTGCATTACGCGTCTCAATACGTTGGTGCAACATGCCCGCGAAGCCGCGTTCCAGTTGGGGCCTCTTATTGACACCGTTCCGAGCTTTCATGAAGCAAGCGGCACAAATCCACGACCGGTTTTGTGCAAGGCGACGTACACATGCACAAATACCGCACCATTGCATGTAAAAGTGTCACTGTATGGGCTTGACAACACTTTTTTGGCGCATCTTATTTTCTGTCCTACCATGTTCTCGCATCGACGGCGAAAGATTTTGCAACCAGGCCCATCTGTTTCCTACTCTATTACAACCAAATAACAGCATTTGGTTGGAGCTTCTGTTGCTTTCTCTCTTCAATGGTGAAAAGACTCGTGGTGCTTGTTGCAGAGGCTTCTACTTCTCCAGTCATTTGGGAATGGGAGTTTTATCGGCGCCCGGACTGAATTCATTGGGGTGGTACTGAAGCGCCAATCTCGAAGAAATAAGTTTGCATTGTTGCATGCCATTGAATGGAAGACAGATACAGCGTGTTGGCCCATGAAGCGGAACTGGTCTCGGTGGGGCGTAAACATGTCGATACTTCCTTTCTGCCTTTGTCCCAGATGCCGAGACTACACACTCTTTTTGCGAGTATATATCGGTTCCTGTGCGCCTATTTTATGACTCGGTAGAGACAACGTGCTGACATTGTACATCGGTACTGGGCCCTGGCGTAGACCCAGAATGAGCGTCATTCCGCCCTCGCAAAAAAATAATGGTTGTTATATTCCTATACCACTAGTTGTTTCAGATGCAAAAGGACAAAAATTTGAAGGTTGGTGAGTTGCACATGAAAATACCAATAATAATCATAAATTTGTGTAGTCACGTCATGGTCAGCCGCAGGGCTAATTTCCTCTGGTCCAAAGTTGTTGGTCGTGCGCAAAAACATGTGTTTATGACGAACAATGCCTATTGTGGGTATAAGCTTGGCAACAAACGGACAGAGTCAGCAACGCTCAATTTCTCGAGACCTAGATGAATATTCAATCCGAAAACGCGACTGCTCTACCAGTGATCGACGTTACGCATATGTCCAGGACTGTTTTAAGCCTTTATTGTATTTGAAATTTGCAAGGAACAAGCACGAATAGTACTATGTTTGTTGGAGCAAAAACTACACCGTTGATTAGGATGACGACCCTATCCGCAACGAGATTGCGAAATCAAACAAAGTAACCAGAGTCAGTGAACATAAAACAACGACAAAGTCTTTCGATAAACACGCGTGCAGTACGTAAATTGTAAAACGTCTGATGGGCAGAAAACTGGATTTCCTTGTCTAGGTCTGGGGGACGAGGTAGGCGTGTCTATAGTGTTGTCAGCACTACTAGAGCGAGACAGGCGATATCATTAAAATATTCGAAGTTTATTTAACATTGCATGTTCATTAATAGACTGAACAAACGTGACAACATGATGTATTTGTGTTGCATCCCAAAAGCAACTTGCTACCACTTACAACCTCTTGCAAAAAAGAGAGAGGAAAGGAGAGCCCTCTTGGGCGCCATTCTCAAATGTCGCTTAAGCGATCAAAATGAGGACGGAATTGTTCGTGTCCTCGTATTTACACCGTACTACCTGTATTCAGAGGCTTTCGAGTTACCCAGTAAAGGATTTATTGTCTTTTTGTGGTGGTGATTTGAGTGCTTTCAGCTTGTCATTCCCCCTGATGTGCGTAAAATATATGGTTCTAGGCCCTGGTGGCCTGCTATTATTTGCACTTCCAGTCGTAACGTCCGCACGAGCTTGTGGGACCCGATTTGACGGTACGGAGACACGCATTTTCGCATATGGTCCATGTTGCTCCCTCCTGCCTTGTTCCAGAAAATAAACCGGCGTAAAAGCGTTCGTTCTTTCCTTTTGCCACGCCTTTACGGTGTTAATCAAACGCGTCCCTCCGAGGCACGAATGTGATGAAATGCGTCGTTCAACTACATTCAGCAATGCCACAATGCCAAATACTCAACAGGATATAGCCATTCCCATGGTTAAAATACCTCGACAGAAAATATGAACTTTTAATAGAAGCGAAAACGAAAAAGGCATAGCAATGCAAAGTGGTGGGCTTTGTCTGGAAAAGTCGACACACGTTCCCACAGGTAATGAAAAACATCTGAAAAGGACGTTGAGTTGCAACAAAAGTTGAATAAGTGACACTCGGCGGTTCTTTAATTACGTTCTCTTGTGGAGGAGGAACCGTAGAACGTGACCTGTTTGACAACGCAACGCTATCCGCCTCGGAGCTGTATTCAAGGTTTCGAATGTCACGCCCAGCTCTATACCGAAACAGGCGCTTTCAAAGAGCATGTCTAGGTTGCCCGCTTACAGAATCTGCTTGCATTTGAAAAAAAACTGTTCTTTAAATGCGGCTATTTATTTCTTCTGGTATTTCCCGCGGCAAAGACGTACGAATCGATGTCATTCCATCTGCTGTTTTTCTGTGTAACTCAACGCTTGGCTTTAAGGCTGGAAAAGGAAGAAAACACGCAGAGGGAAGTAACCGGTGATGAATAAAGTAAATCTATACCTAACTTTCCGAGTTCAAGTACTGCTAAGGACCGAAAAAACACTCATCAAAGCTATGTACGGGAAAGTGGGGCAGAGAGTAAAATAACTATTGTTACTGTTAAAAATCCACAACAAAAGGAAGAACAGTACGCTACTTGCCGAAGGATCCGGTCTTTTGTTGAGCTCGCCGAAGTGCTCGTTGAACTCAACTCATCATAACTATGCGGTATAGGTCGCCCTTGCAATACCTCAAGTTGGGTTAAGCGTAATGTTTGACTTGTTGCCCATAGTTTACCCACGTTCAACGTTTACGTACGCGCAGTTCGAGAATCGTGGGTATGCGCTGCGAACGGCCGGGACAGAAATGGTCGATTGAAGTGACTTTAAGACGACCAACGTTTGTGAGTTTAGGTGCCACCAATAATTTGTGATAGCATTTGCCATACTAAAAACGTGGTTTTCCCAAGTTGGTGTCCATTCAATGCATGGCTTTGAGGTGACCCACTTTCGAAATGATTGGCAGGAAGTCCTCATCACACGAATACGAGTACACTATAAGCATAAGCACCGGGAAAATTTGGATGCACTCCTGTTACCTTCCGCATGATACACAGAATTCAGAACGTACCACGAACAGTACCGGTGATTCTGGAACTTGTGCACATATCTTCCGCAAAAACCCACGGAAGCAAAACCTTAAAAATTATGATGTGAAAATAAATCTGACGGTAAAAACCAACAGGACAGGAATGGCAGCCAGGTTAACGGGGAAACTGCAATGCAGCGTGGAGCATAGAGCGAACCCCGTCTAGCTGTCATATCAGAGCTTCGATTCGAAAGCTCGGCCTTGATAGGCTGGCGTCTTAGTACCGTTCCTACGCGATCTTCGCCCTTGAGGTTCGTGGCTCTACCTTTGGCACGATTTCTCTCCAACCCTCGGCGCAAACAGACGTAGCAGGCAAGACGTTAGTTCAAGCATTCGCGCGTAGAATAGGCGGGACGTTTCCACATAGGATTTTGCGCGAAATGCAAAAAACAGCATGCAGCCTTCAGACTAACGACGACGGTGGTTGTCCGCGAAGCATTTTCGGGATAGATTTTTGGGTTGTCCACTTCCATTCTGTGATTATGTGCTACGCCTAAGGTACGTACCACTTTTCTAGAATACACCACAGAAACTGTAGGTGTAATACTCCGTAGGCCTAACGTTTGGTTTTGCGGTGTACGGCGCGAATCAGTGCTTGCTGCTTGGCGTTCAGCGAGCAATTTTTGAGTGTGTGCGGGTTTGAGGTGTAAAACCCCAAGATGTGACTTAGGCCTAGCGTCCTAAATTTCAAAATGGGATGTTAGGCCTAACCTTTTCAGGCTAACACTCTTACGGCAGAAGAGAGCATCGTCATTCTTCTCGTGACGGATGCTTTGGTTGCCATCTGAGTTTTGGCAAACAGCTGTTTTATCATCAATCTCAAGAAGACCTTGTTTTTGTGGGGTTCATGGGGAAAGTGTACACTTAAATACGGTTTTAAAAGACGGCTGTGTTTCTTTGGCTACTTAAACGCAGAAATTTGTGCTTCAGCTGTATGTCTGTCTGGTCAGTCTGCCTGTGAGTCGATTCAGCCGCCCGGCAAAAGTGAAACACAGAAAACGGCGAATAGTCTTATACACCCAAAGCCCAATCTAAACGTCTAAGGTGGGGTGTAAATGTTTATACTTGTCAACAAATTCGAACCAGAATAATATATGACGCAAATATAAGGTACAAAATCAGTGCTTGAGTGATATTTGCAGTGTTCCTTTCTTGCAAAAGTTCCTGGAAGTTTGGGTTTCGCGGTATGAAAGGTAAAACTACATCAACTGCAGAGAATCTTCAGCAGCTGTTGTCGCGCTCCGTGGAGGCATTCAAAAATCAAACGGCGACAGCAACGAAACGTTTCACTGGATAGGTTCCACGTTCCGCTTGGTACGCTCGTGGAGTAGGGCAACACGTTTCTTTAAAAGTTGTTGCAGGGTGCCCTCGATGCACGCGCACCTCCGCTGTATGGCAGCGCTGGCATCGCGCCACCCGTCTTGGAACAGTGGAACGTGGTAAATTTGAAGTGACTTGAGAAGACCACTATTGTATTATCTGGGGAGGAACAAGATGGGACAGGAACAGCATGGGAGGTGATCGGGAAAAAATAGAGAAATTTTCTTGGTAGGGGCACCAGTCGACTATTGTCTTTCGTCGATTTTTGCAACGAAAGGTGCAGATACGTGGCCATTTTTTGTTGTTTGGTTTGTCCCCAGATTATATGTTCCCTCTGTGTCGTGTTAATCTCTGCAAGGACCTGAATTCCATCCACCACTATATAGAACTGCTTATTGCAACATGGCTGGAAAAGATGTGCTCTTACGTGTCCCAAAAATGCCGCTCCCTCCATCAACAAAAACATTCCTCTTCAAACTGCAGAGCGAAATCTGTTAAGACGTGGCTCTACAGCCCGAACAATTTTGTGCCTTCTGTGAACTGTCGCCCGTATGGTGTACCGGAAACTATTGAGCACTGATTCGTACATTGTAAGGATGCCGTACTAATTTGGGATGTCCTGTAAAGTACTCTTAAGAAGTGCTTGGAATAGACCCCACATGGTTTTGTGGTTTCTCATATCACCCACAGATAGTGATGTTCTATAGGATTGTTTACTTTCTTATCGCTCTGCATAGTTATGGAAAACGCGAATGCTGGACAGGCACGCTGAGCGTATGGTTTCTTACAAATCACACTTCCGCCAAATGATGACTGGTTGCCCCCATACTTAATTATGTGGGGCCTATCCTTCTACTCGGAGACAACCCTCGTTTGTTATTCAGCTCGAGAAATAGGATTTGGAAATTTAAGTTCTATAGTCCTATTTTTAATGCATGCACTTTTATGTCTTTTCAGTTAATAAAATTTTGAGACGTCAAAACTACGAATTCGATTGTGCTGGTAAATCAATAACAGTAGCTTTATGACCCCACCGATGGCTGTTTCTGTATGCATGGGTCTCCTGGTCGTTTTGTGTAATGAACACAGTGCCTAAAGAGGTCAGCCCAATTCTCTATATTAAGCAGCTGAAAGGGCAAACAAGTTCCTCAGACGCAGCCGGAGATTTCTTTATGTATAACGCTGTGCCTTTGGGTTTACACTGTTGTTACAATGAGGAAATTTTAAATTATCTTAAGAGGTATAATTACTGCCAAGTATAAATAAATGAATGTTTGTGAGGTGTACATAAATGTGAACAAAGTGGGCAGTAAAAATTCCCACTGACGGGTAATGAAGGGTATACGCAACTTTCTGATGAACGAATAACTGCAACCTTAATACATGTAATAATCCATATTTAACCAAAAGACTGTTGTTAGGTTTCTGGCATTTGTGCAGTCGCACTAAACACACTGCATGTACTGCAGTGAAAAAATTCAGTTGTTTTTCAGAGAACAGCTCACTCTTTTAATCGACATCGTAACGAGAGATTGATACTGCATGCCAGAAAGCTTCTTTCGCTTCATTTCTGCGGGCTACGTATACACTGCTTTGAGCTGAAGAGGTGACCCTCGATAAAATTTCCTTTAGCTCTTCCGGTCAAATCAACAATTCAGCTTTCCATATTAAAGCCTTTGTCGCAAACACAAAGCTCGATTTCCCGGTTTAATTGTGAAGCAACCGAATAATTTCAAGGCTGAAGAACGCCTCCTGTTTATCTGCCTCAACAACGGTATATTCATTTCTTTCTACGCGTCTTTCTATCTAGAATGAAAGAAAACAAACTTTGGCAGAGAGGGTCTAATACCCAGGAAGCACCTATGCATTCCGTGTGCTAGAGCTGTGCTTCCTCGTTGATTCTATTTGCAAGCTCAAAGTGACGTGTTTGAATCGAAATTTCCCGACGATATGTAGTAATACTTATAAAAAAAATTCATTGCTCCTGACTGCGCGTAGAACAAACGATTGGGTGAGACGGTTACATTACGCCTAAGTATCTTCACGCGAGGCTTTCCTGCTTCCAGCAAACACAAGCATACTGGGGGTTGAAATACAAATTTAACTCTATTCAATATTACACTATGTTAGAAGGTAGGCATAAAAACCGGAACAAGGCTTGACTGGGCGCGTAATCAATGCTTAGTGAAATCAGAAAGCAAAAACCGAGAGCAAAATTTCATGCTTAGCGCCGTAAGGTTTCTTTTTTCGCTAACGGACCATCATTTTATTTTGCCCCCTTACGTGGTCTCGTGAAGCAGTGCAGTTTACAGACTGTTTGCGTTTGTAACGCGCGCCAGGCGGCGGCACCACTGCGCTTGAGCGGCCGTCTCTATCCGGTGGTTGATCGTTGCAGACGAAAGATTGGCGTCTTTTTTACTGATACTTAGTGGGCTTTAGGGCATATTTCCAGGGTTGCCCAAAACAAACTCGTCAAACATTGGGCCTCCCTAGAAAACAGACCTGCTTGAACCGGGCAGAATGTGCTGCTCATTGGCGGAGTAACGGCGTATGCCCACCGATATGATGTTAGCAACACTGGTGCGCGCTATTATTGCACAAGCGCGGACATTAGCGGTATTTGCGCGAACAACTTCTTCTCCTCTAGGGAGAGTTGGTGGGAAAATATTGGTTCCGGCTCGAAACCTGCCGTGAGTCGGTGCGCTCCGCGTGAGCTGTCGGTGGCCGCATCTCTGCCGCTGTAGTTGCCTCTGCGCCTGAGAGAATAGAAAAAGTTTGTACCTGCTTAGATGACGCAATATTGAGTGCGCAGGGTTTATTTTACCTCAACATCAGGTATGGGTGCTGACCATTGCTTCTTTGCTTGTTAATCTGAGTACTAAGCGTCTTTTCCGCGTCCCTCCAATATAAAACGGATGCAATAGGTTAAAATCTCTCTCAATCGCAATAGGTTAAAATCGCAATAGGTTAAAATCACTCTCTTTATCTAAAACTGAAGGCAATAGGTAGAATCGCTCTAAATGACCTCCCTTTAATGCGAATGCTGTAAGATTCCTATGCGTTGAACTCGAAAAGTAACATGAAATACCACCGACACATTGCATATATTAGGAAAAAAATCATGTTATGGCGTTAAAATACTGATGAATTCTCGCCCTTATTTCAATACCTCAACACTAATATCACTCTATTTTTGTTTTGTTCAATCACGCAATTCTTACTGGAATATTTCACGGGTTAACACATACACCACTCACCTTACTTTAGTTCAGACAATTGAAAAACAAGCAATAACATTTTTCACTAACGCTACATCATTACTTCACGAAAAGAATATATTAACTGTTACCGAACATTTTAACTATAGCCTTGGTATATATATGTGTAGAATTACAAAAAATTGATTTGCGCACTTAATTTCGACACTTTCAAATAGCAATGTCACAATGTTTGCCGTATAGAATGACTTTCTGTGGCAAAAGTTCGCACTACGTACGGCACCCAAACAATTTATTTTTCTGGAATTTCCTTTTGGAATTGCTTACCTTTTGACATAAAAAGCATTCCGTTCCCTCAATGTAATTAAACCGAAGTTCAAAAAATCGTACCATGTCAACTAGCTAGCGTGTTTTTGTTTCTTAATTGTTGGTTGTCAATTGTGAGTAGCGTTCTGTAATCACTTCTTTGGTAATAATCATGTTTTTCTTGGTTTTATTGTTTCAATTGTTTCTGTGAGATTACAAGCGGATATTCATACTTTATTTTGCCTCAATTGCAATATAATGAAGGTCTGTCTCTCTGTTATGTACTTCATAATTATTCTCACTTCTACATTGTACAAGAGGTCCCCTTACAGTCTCTGACTATGGGACATCTTTCTGTATATCTTGCACATGTTTATTGTATTTTGCACAATAAACCTTTTCTGATTTCTGAATATAACGAAACAGTGTGGGGAGCGGTTGCGTTAAGATGCCCGAAAACATAGTATAGAAGTTTTAAAAAACCTCAATGGCTCCACTTCGCAACGACACACATATAGGGGGAAAATGCACATGCATTGATAAGGCTGACCTCAAAAGAGTGTATATGAAGATTGAGTTATTGCTGCACATTATAATAAGAAAGAGCTTTCTCGCTGAAATTTATCAGGTAGAACTGAACGCTTAAATAGCTACCCAGCACTGTCTGTACCATCCAAATCGAAATCAGGTAGGCCTAGAGGTTCAAACTACTCCTTAAAACCCATTTATACACCTATACAATACCACCCGTACCTGCAATGAAAGGGTCACCACGGACGACGATATTACTTACAAAAGCCTACTTTAACGAGTTCCTCTCAGCTTCAAACTATTGCGCTTCCTTCTTCAGCCTTCATCGGACCCCCTGTGTTTTAATCACCAGTAATGAAAGGGCCTTGAAACTTTTTGCATTTTTGCTATGTTTCAACGCCAGTAGTGGCAGTTGTAAGGCACTATAATTAGTATTGTGGTGCTCAAATCGCTCACGTGGCTTCGCCACACATAGTTTCCGGCCGATGCGCACCAGTTTTTATGTGGCCAATATTATTTGCCCATGCCTTCATTCCACCCAGCCGAACCCAACCACAGCCACACAGTCCAAAAAACCCGCACCAACCACGTCAGCTGATACGATATTTCCCGAACGTGGATACGGATGCCGAAGCTAAGTTGAACGATCTTTCAGTGCAAACACGGAATAGAGGGCTGTCAGCAGGTTTGGAAAAGTGGCCTGAGACGTTCCAGATTCCCCAATTGCGTTGGCATAAGGGAATGTTCATTTTTTCCAGTTCAGGCCTACTTATAAAGGCAATGCGAAAAGTTGGGCTCAATGTTTGACGCTATTGAGATACAACACTATGTAAAGTATCTGGCTTCGAAGTATTGGAAAAGCGCCTCTTGCTCAGTTGCCGAGAACTTTTTACTTATTATTTTGTGTGTGTGCAGGGGTAATGTTGGGTGGGTCTATTCGTAGGTGGCTGCGTACGTGCGTGCGATCTTGTCCGTGTGCGGTTGATATGGAGCAAAATGGGTAATCAGACAGTTCTTTTCCCTACCTTAGTAGTGCGAGTAATCGTAAGCGTAGAGTTTTTTTATTGAGCATAGTTTGGTCTCTGCTTCCACACTGGCTGCGGAGATTTCTTGATTTTCGTTAACGGTGCTACTTTCGACTTACAAGTGGCAATGACCCAGCAACTATTACTGAGGAAACGAAAAAAACTCTTCAAACTCGCATTTAGCCCCATCGATTTTGAACTCCTACCGCGGGGAATGATTAGGGGGGGGATGTAGAGGCATCGGAGATGTGATAAGGTAATGTATTGTTTTCTCGAATGCGTGTACTCTCAGTCGCCACCCTTTTTGTGACATGAATATCTCTCGTTCGGCTTATCTGCGGTTCATCTCGGTCATTCAACCGATCGGTGAAAAGAGAAGAACTCAAATTTCTATTGCCTGATTACTGACAATAAACGCTTTCTTCAACCAAAAAAATTTAGTCATTTTCTGCAATAGCCTAGGAAGTAAAAGTTTGCCATTTGTTTCAAACGAAAACCGAGCACAAAGATAGAGCAGATAGAGTGTCTAAACTATAGAAAATATGGCCACGACAACCAAGGCAAAGCTGGCAGGGCGCACAGTACGATTACAACAAAAAATGGCGTGGTGTGGAAAGTGAAGCCCGAAATAAGACAGTGTATTTCAACCACTCCGATTATTTCACATATAAGAAGCGCCCGTTAACAGCTTCCAAGAACAGTCTTTCAGGTCTTCAACGCTCGGGAGCGTCTCTCTTTATTACACTACCAACTCTTACTGGAGTTCCTTTTATAATTACAGACCATGTTGTAAGTGAAAAAGCAAAAAACAGGTCAAACAGGAAGGAATAAAAGCATAACCCATACGAAGGACGTAACAGTACAATAGGGATAAAGAGAGTGGAGGAGATTGAAGGCTTAACAAACAAAGAAGTGTAGTACAGACTGCTCGGAAATAAGAAGAAAATACGCGGTAACAAAAAAGTACCGAGTGGTATGAAAGAAGCAGGAAGGTTAATTTTTTTTTTCTCAGAGTACTGCACTCGTATCCTAGTGTGTCTTCAATAGAACGTAAGCATAGACAACGGTTATTAGGTTGCGTGATTTTCTCTGAAATTGCCTCGACATCACCAAGGCACAGTGGAAAAATCAAACCCAGTACCGACTACTGTGAAATCTGTTGAAGCGGGGTAGCTGAAGTTCTCTTGTGTAAGGGCGGCCGTCAACGGGCACTCACCCGAGAGCAGCAGCGCTGTTGCTGTGCAAAGAGCACGCTTCGCGGTACAGCATTGCACCCATTTCATACAAAAATTGGAGAATACACCATTGCTAGGGTCCCTATATATACCTGCTCAGATCTGCGGGTCTTCCACGATGGAGCCCTTTGCTCTAAACGTGTTGCATTTGGGCGCTTCTAAGATCTGGGCAACTACACAACAAAATTTCACTGCCAGATTTTGAAGCAGGAAAGACCTAGAAGGGGTAGTTGTCCGCAAACAGGGCGTGATAGCGGGCAGGCCTACCGTGGGTAACTGCCGGGGATTACGTTACAACAACTCAAAGCCTTCGTATCATGACCTCTTCCCAGAGAGCGAGCCCACCGGGGAGGGCAGCTCCATGCAGCAAAAGAAGAGCACGCGTGGCGCGGCGCGGGTTCTCCTTTTTCCCAAAAGTTCTTCAATGGTGGATACAAAAAAAGTGACAGTGGCCACGGGAGGTCTTTTCGGTGGCAGGAGCCGGTTTGCACGCAAGCGTAGCTCTGAACATTACTCTATCTTGTGCGACAGGTCGCAGAGTTTCGTAAGCCTCACTGCCTCGACATATTCTTTACTCCCGCCCACGAAGAAATCCTGGTTCTGTATAAGAATTATTTCATAATTTTAATATCTTACTTTATTATCCCTAACGTGTTGAAAGCTGCAGATGCAATTTTGGCACCTTTTTTGTTTCCAGCTGTGCTGACACCGTTAGGAAAGTTTCAGCAGACCCATTCGTCGCCAATTCTAAGCGAGCGACAAACAACCTACGCGCCTTGCCTTCTGAACCTTTTCCTTGCATTCTGTGGTGTACCAATACCATGAAAGTAGTACTTGGCAGTCTCACTCTTTCTGTGTTACGGTACAACTGGTGCAACGAGTCCAGCGGTGTGGCCAAATTGGTGTCGCCGCCCACGGGTTTTCTTTTCGTCAGTTTCCGGCTCTGGCGAGTTGATCTCTTCTTTGGTGTCTGATCACAATACGGTTTTTCGGTTTCCTCACATGGAGCCAAAGGGATTAGCAAAGGTTTTTTCGCGTTTCTAACCTCAGAGAGATGGAGCGACTCCTATTTTCAGGTGGACCTCTCGCGCGGCTGTCATGTCTGGTGATAGGAGGATTTCAGGAAGTTCCGGCAAAGATTCACCTTTTATGAACTTGAACTCTGGAATGAAGATGCACTCAAACCCGTCCGGTGGCCGCACTATTTTTTCCTTCGCGTCGTTCACTTCGCGTTTTTTTCGTCTACATGGACGATGGTGAATTGTCCTCGTCTGCGACAGGCGCATTCTTGTTTCTTTTACGATTGTCGTTTGCTATTGCGTTCAACGAAACTTTTCACTGTCGTCTACTGCCGGAACGTACTTGCATTATTGCCCATCTTCGGTATTTCGGTATGCAGAAGCCTGGGCTCTAATGATGGCCTGTTCCTTTACGGAGACTCCCGAAAATTTACTGGACGAATAAGTTGCGATCGTTTTCTCATCTTTTGGTTTGGGCAAAAGCAATTCCTGGTGCCGCACAACACGTTGCACGGAACGTAGACTTGCACTGCTGTCTTGCAGTACTTGTACTCCCACGGACCTCCAGGCCTAACGCTATCTCCTGTGGAGGTTGCGAACGTCGGGGCGTCTGCAAGGCGCTACAAGAGGTTCTCCTTTCGTTTTCTCGGGCTGATTAACGGGAATGCAAGGTAACCGGTTACTGCATGGGGAACCATTCGGTGACAATAGGGAGAGCTCCGAGGTCAGCATTGCGAATAGTGAAACATACAGGTGTAGTCTTAAGGGGGCATTAGCAACAATAAGAGATGTACTGAATATCCACTGAAACATCCGCGAAGTATAACGCGAAAATTACATTTGATAAATCTACGAAGCCAAATTAAAAACCTTCAGTCACAGTGTCCGTACACGGGTAGCTCGTCCCACTTCATATATTCCCAGGGTGGACCCTTCGATCCTATGATGTCGAGGTATGCTTTAGTAATGTTCTCATAGTAACATTCATAATAACGCTTATAGTAACGCTTATAGTAGACCTAGCACACCTGAGTGAAAGTTATTATATATTTACGAATTCTAGATGTATCTCATATTTAAAGAGCTTTCTAAGGCTCCTGTACAGTTGCATATGCGCAGTGCTTCTCTCATGAAGTTTTGTAGCTTGTTATCCTCCATGGTGGTTTCGAGGACAAGGGTTGACGTGCTATAAACGAGAGTGCGGAGTGCAATCCCGCCCAAGGCCTCTGTGGCGTCTTTCTGAAAAACTTTGGATGAAACATAGTGTTTTGGGTATTTCTGAGAGGGTTACCATGCATGTCCGCACGTACTGCATTGACAGCATATACAGCAACATCACTGGACGGGCAGTTATAAACCGTATACACGGTGGGTACGGTTACCATGTGGAGGTGTTCAAGCAGGCTGACTCTCTTGATTGATTGATTGATTGATTGATTGAAGGATTTATTGATTGATTGATTGATTGATTGATTGATTGATTGATGATTGATTGATTGATTGATTGATTGATTGATTGATTGATTGATTGATTGATTGATTGATTGATTGATTGTGGTGTTTAACGCGCCGACGCAATGCAGGCGGTGAGCGCGCCGTAGTTGATTGGCTCCTGATTAATTTTGACCAACTGGGGATCTCTTACCTGCACTCAAATCTCGTATACACGGGCGGCTTTCGCTTTTCGCCTCCATTCAGAAAAGCTGGCCGCCGCAGGCCGGTAATTGAAACCCGCTTCCCATGCTGAGCAGCACAACCCCTAACCCACTGAGCCCCCCGGCGGGTAGGGCTATCTCTCTTATGTTACACCGCTTCGTAAATATCTCGGACGTCAATGGAAACCTAGGCAACTTGGATGATGCTAATACTTCGTAGGCAGAAAGTCCGTGTAAAGCGTTATTACACGAGTGCGTGAAACAACTTTACCACGCCTTCCTAAAAAAAGTTGAGAGAAGCGGCCAAAGCTTTCTGACTATCAACACTGCGTCAAACGTTCCTCAAAGCCTTCGCTAAAAGTGCGGCGAACATTCCTCTGGAAAGTGCACCCATCGATCGTCAAACCTTCGAAGAACCTAATTCGCAGACGACGAAAGAGCCCACGCGACGAGTTTGCACGCATTGCGTAAACGAATGTATGAACGATCATAAGTATATACCTACAGGTAGTTTGTGAGATAAAATCACACTAATGCGCTCCCTGTTCATCATCGGCGCGTGTATGTTTAATCTAGAACCGTTCCTTTTTCGTGGTTTTCAAGATACGGTTTTTTACAATGGCTGGACCAGTTTCCTGTGTCCAGAGGTATTATCAGGGCTTCCGGTAGACTTATCGGATCTACCACAAAAAAGCAAAAGTTTTTTGACAGGACGGCCATCGCGGTCCCAGTAAGATAAGCTTTTGTGTTAATATGTTGTGAGTATTACTTCTACCGCCGGCTCGAATGGCGAAATGGCTTCTTTTACGGAATTTTCAACCCTCTAATTTAATCTTCCAACAAGACAGGATATTCAAAGCTGAGTGAAATATATTCGATTTCTCAGAAATTGGCGAAATACATCGAAAGTTCTCTTTCGTTTATGTACTTAGTAGGTTCGACAACTTCACATTCAAATGAAATTCGTAGACACGTAGAACATAAGGTTTGCTTACGGTGAGCGATAAACCATTTTTTATGATCTGGTAAAGAACCTGCCTGTTTTCGAAAACTGCGTGTTTACATTTTAGTTGGGCTGGCAGGCATATCGTCTAGAAGGCTACCGGAGCCGAATTTCTATACCGACGGCCGTCAATTCGAAGTGCCACATTACCGACCGGTATACTGCAAGTGTTCCTCAGTTCGCAAGCTGCAAGGGCGCCCGGGGAACCAGAAAATCACTCAGTGCGTTACCCGTGTCTTGCAAACGCCGGTGGACCCAAAACATGAGCAAAACGAAGGACAAAGCGACGGACACAGTGCATGTAGTTTCACGCATCGTTTTGGCTCTTCCTGCATCTGTATCTCTTCCTGTATCCACCGGGTACGAAATGACTGATTTCTATGATTCTACGGAAGCCAGTCCCACTTACGAAGTGAGAAATATATGCACTTAGAAGTCAGTACAGCGTGACTTCACATTCATGGCCGTTGTTTCAGGGAATTCCGACCCAAGGACTTCCACTCACCATTGCTTCAGACAGCGCGCACTACTGTACGCCGAATGAAATGTTAGTTTTCAGACATCGGTACATTAGGAAGTAGCGAAAATACGTTTAGGGACGATGAAGACCGTAGGGCAGAGACAGAAAAAGGAAGCATCGAAGAAAACGTGTGGATGACTTCCAGGTCCATTTTTCCAAGGGCTTACAATCTGGCCTGCCGGCTGCGCAGATGTGGTCGGAAATCGGGCGGTAGAGCAAGCCTGGGCTCTATGAAAGTTAAAAAGTACTTGTGCCCTAAGATGAAAAACCAGAATTACAATTTATTTGGGATGTTGCCCTCGAGTTGTGGAGGGACCCCAGGTGGGTCTGTTCCTGACGAAGCTGCAGACAAAAAGCGCGGTTTTAACAAACAGTATTTTTGCATACTCAAATTTTGTGAGCTAGGGCAAAGGATAGAAGATGCAGGAGCAGAAGAACGTTCGCAGGCAAAAATAAAAGTTTCTCCTAATGTCTACGTTGTAAAGTTTTTTTTTTCAGTCGTCCCCGGAGTGTGTTTGAAACCAAACGTTTGAGATAAGCAAGACTAAAGGCGTTCAAGCGGCATTCTTGCGAACAGCCAACCAGGATTTAGGTGCTCAATTCTTGCTTTCTGTTGGCCCTTGAAGAAAGGAAAAATCTTGCTGTATTCCGTTTTTTTTATGTATATTGGTGTTTTTTTTATCCCCCAGGCTTACGTTTGTAGGCGCTCATGTGCACGAATCCCCTCCTTACAGCTGTGATATTTCATTTTTCCTATCCGAGGTCTGTTTTTTCGCTTACGCGACGCTCACTTCTTAAAGGAAAATAGGCGCACAAATGTTTCTATGCAAATCGTCGTAGAAAATACACATTCACCGTTGCGTAGAAAATTGGCACTGCTATTACGTCTCCAATATCAGCGAATCCGCATCTGAGCAATTTAACAGGCGGATAAAATAAACATCCACAGCGTGACGCTATTAGAAGAATGACAAGGTCAATGTGGGGGCCATAAGAATGTACCTTCGCTAGTAACTTGGCAGACCTCTTTAACTTGTTTTTATTGTTTTTGAGATTCGTAAGCCAGCGCTAAGCCACATGTGTGGAACCTGCATTGAAAACAAAAATTTCTTTCGACTCAGCCTAATGGTGAAGGATTGAAGTGCTACCCCCCACCGTTGAGTAGAAGCAGTTCAACGTAATTTATTGCCATTTTTTCCGTTCTTAGGCGATTGCGAAAGGCATTTTTTGCGGTGTTTCTGTACATCAAACACAATCCCGTCTATCATTTTCGTTCTCCGAGGTTCTACTTCATCCATCTGGCGCCTGAAATACCGCTTGCCAGAGCTTTCAACTACCTCTCTTTTGCACTGTTTCCGACCATCATACACTGCGTTCCCGACGTGCACTCCAGCAGAAACGGCAGCACGCTAAATCGACCGCTTGCTGGGATTGCGAAGTTGTTGCCACCGTGAAGAAGACATTATAAAATGTCCAAAGTGAAGCGGGGAGAGAGCTCTCTTTTGTTGTGTTTGAAATTTCAGAGCTCTTATTTTTCTGATTATAAAAACCACAGCAGCAGATACGTTGCTGGTCATATTTCACCGCCTTAGCCTTGAGCCAGTAGTTTGGGCTGTAAATGAGCAAAAGAACCAGTAGTCTAGACTGTGCTCTGCGTCCTTTGAAGTCAGCAAGCTGCGCTGTGCCATTTCATCTCCTGGATGTTGGTTTCCGCAACACATTTTTCGCGCAACCCGATATGGTTTATAACATGTTATTCAAAGCTTTCGGAGCCGGTCAGACCTATCATTAATGAAACTTTTGTTCATTACCCTGTTTCCCGCTTTTGAACGGAAGTCTGTAAGGCAATCGATTATCAGTGAAGGGCACATTAAACATTACAGTGACGGTACAAAATTGAAGCCATGTTCAGGTTAATACAAAGACGTACAAAGGTTGCTTCTTGTCCGAAACTCAAGCGAGAATTTTCTTAAATTTCGGCTGCACCTAACAGCACACAAACCGCAGCAGAACAAAGGGTGGGATTCCAAGTAGGTTTTGCAGAACCATGATGTTCGTATTTTACTCGGCATTGCGGAAGGAGGGGGGGTTATTAAGAAACAAACTATATGCACAAAACATTTTCAGGCAAAACTCTACCAACAGTTTTTTTTTATTGCGCTGCTTGTAACAGAACATGTATAATAAATTCGCTGTAAGTCGCAGTCTTGATGAGAATACTAGGATGGATGCAGGGGATCGCCATTAAGCTTCATGGAAATGAAGCCACATACGTAGCTTTAATTGCTTAGTGAACTCTGGTGACTTTGGTGCAAACCTGAGAGATTCTATTATAAATGCTGCGCTGTACACCCAAAGCATTCAAAAGTCACCTGCTTAAGTCCATGTTTCAGGGTTATACGATGACCAATTTACGTATATCTCCTATTTATAATTCACCCGAAAAATGAGGTTTTGGGGAAGTAATAAGGTCTTAAAAACCTCAATAGGCTGTATTTCTTCTGGTATATTATCGTTTTATAATTAAAGGCGAGGTCTAGCCTTTCACTATTTAAAGACAATAGCTTCAAGGCTGTGCAGTTGATGATGAAAAACGTCCGGTAGATGTTAGACTTGGAATTACGTCGGAAGAAAAACATTTGGTAAAGTTGCGTGTCCAGTGCTGGTGTGCGATGTAGAGTTAATTCCACCGACACCATCGTGCTGTCGCGTGGTGGTTCATGCGCGGTGGTTAAAGTAAAACACGTTACAGAAGGAGAAAATCGATAGTAACAAATAGATGAGCTGTTCCTAACGCCGTAATCGCAATGCACCAGGTTGCTGTATACGCTTTAAAGCTAACGGTAACCTTCATGGCGGTTTGCTACTTTTTGAAACAATATTTTTTGCACAAAACCCAAGTCTAGCCGTTCCAGCTGAAGACGAACACCGTCGTTGTGGGCTTCCCTTTGCGGCAGGTTATCGTCTACTAATTAACCATTGATAACTGCACTTTTCACAAAACAACAGGCTTTCGCGATTATTTTAAAAATTTACAACCATTCTAGACATATTTTCTTGCACTGACTACCCCAGGTTCGTGAATAGGGCAATTTATAGCAGCAAAACGAAGGAGACAGAGATAAGTAAATTCTTGAACGGTCGAAAGCATCAAGTAAGCACTTGTGCAGTTAACGCCCCGTTTATTAAAAGTTACCAAGCCCCTCTTACAATACACTTCTTTGTCGACTTACGTTCGTCCCCGAGATGGACCCAACTGTGGCGAAGTACGATCTAAGGGGTTCGTTTGCTCAAAAAATAGGAAACAGGTGCAACCGAGAGAAGTCGACGATGTACGCTTGCAATGCAGGACTAAGAAAATACCGTGTTTCGATTTCAGAACACTACCTGCAGCCATCTACGTGATGCGGAAACACGGAATATAGGTTTGCGATGTTTTGAATACCAATAAATTAACTTTTTCCTAAAGAAAACTGGTGATAGAATGGTAAAAATCTAATTATTTGTGAGCGCTTGTTAACAGTAGTTTACGTGAGATTGCAGGAAAAATTTGAAGCTCACAAATAACTTCTCAAAGTGTCCCCATTTTACATTTCATTATTTTTAGCGAAGCAGCCTTGTAAATCAAGGACCTTTTCGTCAACTGTTTCTCTACTGTGAGTTGCAGTTACCTCTGCCATATTTCTGCGTATTGTTACTCACTGCTGCATAACGTGTATTGCCGGAGAGGTATCAAAATATCTTTTCGGGGACCTTTACACAACAGGACAGTAGCCCATCCTTCCATCCGCTGCAACAACAGCTGTGATTGACTCTGTTGCTTGCTCGCACGGTCGACAAGTTTTGTTTCCGTTTACGCTAAGAGCACTCTGATGGGATGGCTGTAATGGACTCTTTCTCGCATGGCTGCCACGAGAAAAACCGCCAGTGCATAACTCACATCGTATGTTACCGCTCCGGAATCACCCTAAGTGCTCGTGAACGAAATATCCGGAGATACAGCTGGAGGTTCTCTAGTCATGAAGCGACGTCTAGGGAGTAATGGGACGTAACCGCAGTGCGTTAGATTTGTTTTCGCAGCCTCTGCAGAGGAGAGAAGATGTTGGCCTGAGCTTCCCTTTCATTGAAGCCGTGAACCATTCTGTATAGTTGTGTGTCAGCAAATTCGCGCCTATCGCAGATTTATTCCGCTCGAAGGTGCGTGAAGCGCACTGGACTCCTGTAGGGAACTTATTCTAGAGTGCAAACCTTCTTACCAAAAGATATAATGTGCAGTGCGATCTTCCTACCAACCCATTCTCCTAATTCTAGCACCAAAAATGAAATAAAAAGTAATTACGGCTGCGTATGAAAAGTTTACTGCACAGCTTGCCACCCTCGTTCTGGTGTTGCAGTTTCTCTAAATACCAAACATGCGTCAAAGTGGTGCCGAGGCATTGAGACCTGATTCACAAAAATATTTTGTAGCGTGAGCTACGCTTGCGAGGTTGGGCAGTTTTATGTGTCTCCTGGAGAGCCGTGCTGCGCATGCGCCAGGAGCAGTGACGTCTCACGGCGCACAGCCGGCGCGCCGGAGCCGCCGCCGCCGCGACTGGATTGGATTGGATTGAATGGATTAGAATTAATTGGATTGTATGGGATTGCATTGGACTGGATTGTATTGGAATGGAAATCATTTTTGCAGCACTAAGCATGATAATCAGCTAATCCTAGACAACGAGGAAACCGAAGAATAACCAGCTGAATAGCTCACGCTGCGTATATCCTGGCACAGCCGAGCTAAGCCGCTGCTAATTTTCGCCATTTCTTTTTTACTGTCATAGCTGCCCTTTCTATTACTGTGTCATGCGGATTTGAATACGTTTCTTACAATGCATTGTTATTTATTTCACTGCACGTGTTTTTCGGGACTCCAATCATTTTGTCGTAGCGCCAGGCAGTATGTGCAGCATTCAAGTGGTGTTATGGCATGACACCGTGGCGTTCAAATAGAATCTTGAATTCTTTAATAAGAGAGTGAGTAGAGGCTAGGAGTGGGACTGCTTGTAAATGTAAGTCATTGACTCTGTTTGCGCAGGCACAGGGGTGTGCGCGGCGGCTCTTTTTATACCCAGTTTGAGTACTTCGAGGGCTGCCCGAGGGGAGGGGGGAGCCTGTGGTTTCATCAACCGGAAACTAGTCTGTTGCTGGGGAAGCTGCGTTGCTGAAACTTTCATATTTCGATTTGCAAGCCTTCGCAATATTCTGCGATTTTATGTGGGCTCCGCAACTGTAGCCGTAGCGTATACTTCGCAAAACAGGTGTTAGCAACCCTGGCGTCATCTCAAGCGTTTCTCGCATGAAGGTTCTCCGCGGTGTACGAGTGCATCCTTTCCCACTTTGTTGATATCCCCCAGAAAATTCAGCTCTTTTCGCACATTTGGTGTTTATGTTCCTTCCCACTTCACAGAAATCCGCCTCATATGGGTGCCTTGTCATAAGAAATATTGCTGAATGAAGAAGCAGACTATTTAGCGCGGTCATCGCTAGACGGCACTCGATAGACGTCTGTCCATTTCCATCTATACAGCACGGATACGTCGGCACAGATACGTCTGCATCAACGTCTCACGAGGTGGCAGGAGGGTGTCATCACCTCCTTTGATGATTTAGCCTATTTGGCATATGCCTGGAACTCCCGATGTTGCGAATCTCGCCAATTGTGAGGTTACTTTAATTATCTTACGTTGTAGAGTTCCGCAGCTCAACTTCTAAATACGCTGGGCTGGTCTCACCTCCTCTGGTCGTTTTGCTCTTTGTGATGAACCTTAAACCAGAGATAATTTTTTTCTTTCATAGCCGCGGTTTCTCTTAAATGAGAAAGAGAAAAATACCTCGGGGAGCCAAT
>JABSTR010003505.1:0-52906 GCA_013339765.2 Haemaphysalis longicornis | reverse complement strand
GAGGAGGTGATGAAAGATTTTCAGCCACTCCATCTCAGGTTCCCCCAAATCCCGTCTATGTCCCCAAAGTCCCGTATTGCCTGTTCTATCGGTTTTTTTTTCTTTCCCAACCTTATTTACCAGTCCTTGATAGCCACTTCGTTCAACGGACGGCTTACCCGCCGGTCTTGCATGCTTTTAAAAGCTGGAAAGGTGTTGCACCGGAAACAGGAAATGCGTCTGCTTACTTCAGAATCCCGCGAATTCGGGCCACAGCAGTTGACGGCCCAGTTCAATGGTTTTCAACGTGACAGTGCAGGCATTTTAGGCATAAACGAGGTTGTTTTTAATGCATTGTTATCATGCAAAAAAGCTGTATAACATTTTTTTGCGGTAATTCAAGCATGGAAACACCTTTCCATCCGCTCTTGGCGACCCGGCCTCAATACTCGATACATTGCGTTGGGCTTCGCGGGGTCCTGCGTGCGCGACCAGTTCAGTTGGACGTTGCATAGACGTGTGGAGCCCGTTGGCTGCCTTAGGAAGCTCGTTCCCCCAACCAAGAGACCTTTGGGTCTTTTACGAAAAACAACGACGACGGTTTTTTGCCGGCACGGGGCACTTAAGGATTTCGTCTTGCCCGAATTTGTCTTGTTCGAGATTTCGGCGCACGCTAAAGATCCCCCAGTGGTCGAAATTAATACGGATCCCTACAACTACAGGTTGCTCACGCTGTGTAGAGCGGGGCGTTGAACCTCATAATAAGACAACTCAAAGGTTTTCGCCTTAAAAATAAAGACGAACCTTCACTGCTAACATCGATCCGATATAGTGATAAAAAAATTGGCTGGCGATTGCGATACTCTCTAATGCAATATTTGGGCGCAGCTGTTTAGCTGTTTTGACTGCAGAAAATATGTTGAGGCAAAGAATTTCAGACAGACATATTTGTATGGTTACAGAAAAGGTTGTATTTGCAGTGGCTGACGAAGCAGCCACATCGGTTGGGGGTTCTGGCGTCGGTGGTGCTGAGCCTCCGCTCTGGTAGCTCGTTTAGCTGCAGCGGCTGACGAAGCGCACGACCGGTTGCGCCACTCGCAGTTCAGCACTCACTCCTGATGGCTGCAGTGCGCTGAGGCAGCACTCACTCGTATGCTCTCTCGATTGGCAGCTATATGGTGAGCCTCTGCGTCAGCGGCGGGAAGTGCGTCTCAGGAAGGGACCGCGAACTGCGTCTTCGTAAGCGAGCGCACATCATCGTCACGCTCACGTGAGAATAGGGATTAGGTACAGTCAGAACAGGGATTAGGTACAAACTGCATGCTTGTTCACTGCGCCGGGCTCATCCTTCTTCACGAAAATTACGGGGTTTGCGATGCACACCTATACGATCCCTCTAAAGCCTTAATCTTGCATTAACTGCATTAAAATGTCTAACCTTGATAACGTCCGATCCTAAATAGTTCCAGGTGCCCGGAAGGGCGTGGTTTAAGTCGAGCGCGGAGCTCTTGAGTACTCCTGCACGACTGCAGGACAAAGAACTACCAACTTGCCGAAAAGGGCACAAGGAACATTTGCTTTCACGACCGCGGCTGCTAGCACGAGCGACGCCTCAGCGGAGCGCCCAGCTGCGTGGCCGAGTCCAGCACCATCTTTGCGACCTGGTCCACACCCACACCGTGCTTCGCCTGAGTGAAGAGCGTGGGTCCACCCTGGCGCATGCGCGAAGCGTCGCGCTGCATGACCGCTAGGTCGGCGCCAACGGCCTCGGCGAGGTCTGTCTTGTTGATGACGAGCAGGTCGCTCTGCGTGATGCCCGGGCCGCCCTTGCGTGGGATCTTGTCCCCGCCGGCCACGTCGATCACGTAGATGATGTAGTCGGCCAGCTCGCGGCTAAAGTTGGCCGCCAGATTGTCGCCGCCGCTCTCCAGGAGCAGCACCTCGGGCTTGAAGCGACGCGTCAGCTCCCGAACGGCGTCCATGTTGGCCGAGTAGTCCTGCGCACACCACCGTGGTGTCACTCCTTTTTCTATACGGATGAGCTCGTCTCCAAGCTTAGTTTTAAAATTCCCTCAAATTCCTTAGTAATTGGAACCTAACCTAAATTAGAATGAACATGGTAACCATATAAGAAGCACGACTCCTGAAAACTATTTACTTCAAATTTGTCAGAAACATTTTATGATCAAAAACGGATACTGTTGGGTGAGTTTCTCTGTCATGTTGAATAAAATGCGAGAAAGCTAGACCGAAGCAAAAATTAAGTTCTGTGTTGTACTGACGATGCGGACGGCTCCTGCCGCTGCTCTGCTCCTATAGCGCATACCTCGCGAATGGCGGCGTGCGGGCATCCTCCGGTCTCGATGGCGCGCATGCGCTCTTCCGGAAGGGCCTCGTTGCGGCACAGGAACTCCCAGTCCTCCCTGCGGCGCGGGCACACGAAAATGTTACGCGTATCTTCCCCACTCCATCGGACCGCACAGATATTATGCTAGTAAGAATATCGGTTTTAAAAGTCATAGGGCACACGTCGGCGCCAATACGGCTTCTTGTTTCTACTATTGGGTGCGTAGGCCGACACAGGAGGCGGGAGAATACACTGTCTGTGATCTAGTACGTGTACATGATATCCGGGAGTATATAACATCGCATTTGATGTTAAAATTTACGCGCGAAAAAAGTAGGTAGAACTTAGCGTATGATAACGCCGAACACTCGAATGCCGCATCCGCCAAACTAGGTCCCACAATAGTCTATTAAAATGCACCGCTGTCTCCGTAAGCTTTATTACTTCGTGGCGTACAATGCCGCTCAAGATAACAGCAAACAATCCAATTCAATGAATGTCATCTTAATCTCGTTTCAAAGGGAAAGATCACTCCAAGCTGTGTTTATAACTCTGGTGCGATACATTAAAAATATTGTCCGTGCGCAGTAAGCGTTCCCAGAAATTCTTGCCACCCGTTGAAGCTAGCAGGAGGTGAATTTGAGCCTTTAGAGGCTCAATAAAACTTTTGTATCGCTCTCTCCATATTTGGGGCTATCGCAAGGGGCCCTTCAACTTTCGATGCCAAACAGCCCCAAAGAAGAGAGCTGTCCTTTTCTCAGAGCTACAAAACTCAAAAATTACTAAGCAATGACTTGTTTGGTAATTAGGGATTGAATAGTCTTTATAGCAGTGCTTTGACGTCCACTGAGGTTGTTGCGTTAATGTCCTCATGCGCTTGTGTTCAAGATTCACACGCTCGGTCTGGATAAATACGCAATAAATCAATCAACTAACCAATCAATCAATCAATCAATCAATCAATCAATCAATCAATCAATCAATCGCTTTACTGCAGGATTTTAATGCTCTATCCCTGCATCAGTACCCCCCCCCCCCCCCCCCCCCATCCATTCCTGCATGCACATTCGCATGCGACAGTGCGTCTGCTGGTTTTATGCGTACGAGTCACGCCCAGTCTAACCCGTCGCTCCGCGCCCCTTCTAAAAGGGGACGAATGAAGCGTGGTCACCTGGTGAAGATGTCGTTGGTAATGGCGCACACACTGTGCTCTTGGCGGAGCATCTTGCAGAGGGCCAGCATGAGCGCCGTCTTGCCCGAGCCCACGGGTCCCCCCACGCCCACGGTGAAGGCCCGCTGATCCCAGTCGTCCCTCGCGCGCAGGGCCTCGCGGAGCGGGTAGCTGCCCGGCCCGTCCATCACCTCGTGCGTGTGACCTCCCGGGCCGCCGTGGCTGTGGCCGTGGCCGCCGACGCCAGCCGACACGCCGCCAGCTGGAGAGTCGCGGAATATGTAACAGAAATTGCTCGCTTCGCTGCAAACGTCGTTGAAAAACGATAGTTTTCTGCAGCTTCTGCTACAGAACTGCCTCGCCTCTCTCCTCCGCCCACTACTTACTTTGTCCCCCTTCTCTTGGTCTTGTCATGATAAACGCAGTAGAGGTTTTCCGACTTTAATTCCATTTTCCCAAGCTCTCACTGCTGGCGCGGCATCTTTGGGACCTTTTGTTACTGTTTCACGTGGAGTTCGAGCCACGAGCCCTAGGCTTGACCACGATCCCTTTTGAATTTTAGGGTTAAAATATTGTTTCTAACGCGTTTTCTGTGTCTGCTATTGCAAAAAATTACGGCCAAGTGTGTTTTATAAAATAAAAGAATGGTGATACTATCAGTTATGCGTCAATATTTCGCTTTAAAATGCGTGTTTTTTTTTACTGCCCAATGTTGACAAGTATAAACATTATCACCAGATTTAGCAGTTTGGAAATGTTTCGCCCATATTTATTTACAAACGCCTCGTTGAAGAATTATCTTTAACTTCTGGCTGGGCGGGTGAATCGATGGATAAACAGGCAGACCGAAATTTTTGCATTAATGCATCCGAAGAAAAACTATCGGCTTTAAAAGCGAGAACTGGGGAGCAAAATAGCTGGGTGTTATCAGAGTACGCGCTCCTGTTAACGCCTGCAAGCGCAGCAGGCAAATTGCGTGCCCAACTATATTAGATGCAGCCCCCGTTGGCACAACGCGACGCCGCGCTTTTCGGGCGCCGCTTAGCGACCCTGACGGGAGTGGGCATACTTTTTGAGTAACAAATGTTTCAAGCGCCCCATGAGAAGTGGCGCAGTGTTCTTAGTTCTTGACGTGGAGGACTAGCCCTTCATTGCCGGGAAGAGTTCGCTTCGGTAGAGTTGATGTGTCCGCCCGTTCCTGCGTGGGGTGAGACACATGTGCGGAGAGCGACGCGTTTCCGCACTCGTCTGCCCTCTCGAAAAACCGGACCGGCAGAGGTCAGGAACACGCATGAAGGCTACAAGACCGGTTTCGGAGGAGTAAAAAAAAACGCGTGCGGAAGCGCCTCGCTCTCCGCACAAGTCTCCTTCTTCGCTTTACGCCTTAGGTTTTGATTTTCCCGCGCTGACAGAAGCAGTTTACAGTGCGCTCGTCACCTTCAACGTCACCGTTCAAACAAAAACACAGACGAAACACTCCTCCTCAAATCGCTCTCAACGGCGGTGAGGAGTCGGCCGACCTGGTAGTTCCCCGCCTTATAGAGGGACGTTGGTATTCTTTTCGTAAGACGAGAGGATAAACGGTGTTATTGAGTAGCGGGATGTCAGTCACTGCCTCCCTTGATGTGCTTATTCAATTGTTGGGATTCTGCTATCAGATAAAGATTAGCTTACCTGGACCACATTTTTTTATCTGTTTTGCTCGTTCGTCTCTCAATGTTCGCCATATTTCGAGCAGCAAGCTGTGCCGTTAGCAACGTTGTCTTCCCTCTTTTTTATTAAAGATATATATATATATATATACATCTCTTTCTCGAAAACACAACATATTTACTCAAATGCGTAATTTTGCTTGCGACGTGTTTTAAATTCCTTCCCTTGTTAACAGTGTCGCGAAGCTGTACGGCACACTTCTCAAGGGTTCGGCGATCTCAAGGTGATACAGAATGCCTCGACATCGAATCTATCCCTTTTGATTGAATCTCGAACACTCGAATGTTTACACTACCGGTAAAGTTGTCGTAACTGCGCGATACATAAAATGTGTATCAAAGTATACAAGTGACTTATCGGTTCACGCGGGCCTTCAACAGCGATATCTACCATCGGCATCATTCTGATTAGTGTAATTGGCATGAGTATGCACGCTGGAATTAGTTCAGTTATCACTTAAACTCGTTTTATAGCATCGGTATTATATTTATACCCACCTTTTTGAGTGTTCGTTCAAATCGTAGTGCACGTTCATTCCGCTGTCCAAATGAACATAGGAATGTAACCTCTGTCTTAATGCGCGCATGCATCACCTGTGTCAAGTTTCACATAAACCTCTTCTCGGAGCCAAGTAAAATTTCTCCTGCTGCGATGCTCCCGTATTCGAAAACAATATTGTAGTTTCTCAACATGAACTCTACTTGAATACGTTTACCTTGCCGACATAATCTGCCCCGGCGACGTTCATCGGCTTTGTAGAACAAATAGAACCACCCAGAGATCCAGCCCCTGCAAAGTACTACTTTTGCACCAGTCGTATTTCATATTTTCTCGTTTGCTATATACGGTTAACTCCTGGCAGGCTTGATGCACATGCGCGCTCTGGGGAAAGCAGTTCTGGATGCTGGCGCTAAGACAATTCAATCTACGAGATTAATGACCCGACGAAATCGTCCGACCGAAAGGGTTGTGCATGGTAGATTCATCTGTCGCCAAGTGCACGGAACGGTTGCTGATAGTTAGCAGCGGTTATTAATAAGATTTGTCGAAATTGCTCCCTAGAAAAGCAAAGTGGCATGGTGCATACCTTCGACAAGAGCGTGTATCCAAACTTTGACTACTAGGGGGCAAATTTTATCGGGTAAATGAAAATTCAACTAGTAATATTAGTAGGAGTATAATGACGGACGGTACTTTGTAATCTGAAGGGCACCAGCTCAATCTTGCAGGGACTTAAACGTGCAAACGTTTACCGATCTTGCTTTTCTTATAGAAATATAGTTGTACGCGACGAGGGTGTCCAAAGGAAAAGCAAAAACATGTGCCATGGGCCCTGGCGTACTCATTTATATCATTTACAGTAAGGTTACCCTCGGCCTACTGCGCGTCCCCGGCCGGCGTTTTTTTTTTTTTTTTTTGTAACTTGGGCTCTGAGCTACTTCGCACTCCCCACTCTAATCTAACCTAACCCAACCTAGCCGAGCTAACATAATATAACATTACGACGACGGTACACAAGGAAGAGAGAACAAACAGACACAGCGGCAATATTCGTTTCAGCAAAGTATAATATATTGTAATATATTATGATATAACATACCCTATCCAAAGGAACAAAGTAACATAAATATTCCGAAACATAAATAAATATAATATAATAGAGAATATAAATATTCTCTGCACCGTGCAAGTTCGCGAGCCTGTGCAAGCGCATCAACGGAGAAAAAAAGAAAAGTTGTTGCGAAAAGAAGCACGGTGCGCGGTATGTGGTCTGCCAAGTTGGCGTCATTTAGCAAATTCCGCTCACTTGCGGTAAGGTTTACATCGAACAAACCGGCCGATGCGTAAATGACCACCTCAGGGAATATGATCTTTCCATGAAGAATGGCACCGGGTCGCATTTGCCTCATCACTGCCGTGATTGTGGCAAAGGATGTCTTCCGAGACTGACAGAGACAATCATTATAGGAAAGAGTCGTGACACTGTGGCGCGAGAACTGCGCGAAGCGTATTTTATCCAAAAAAACAGCGCAGGCTGTATCAGAGAAGCATCGCTATCACTGTCTTCGAAGGAGTACCGGATCTTAGACAACATGCGATAAAAAGGTGTGATTGTTATCTTCAGCTGTGGCTATTTTGTTTTTATTGTATCTTTTTTAGATCTATTATCCTTTGTGTATGTTTGTGCATTCGTAGACAAGCTACTTATATCCCAGTCTTTCCTTGGAATAAATCGGTTGTTACTAGCGCATCTGTCTCGTCGTTCTTTGTTTTTTCTGTCCTGGTTTGTAGCGCTCGATTTTCCTTAAGCAATGAACCAACTAGCCCAACAGCATATTTTCCAAAACACATCATTGACATTAAAAAAACTTTTAATTGAGATGACGAAAACTGATTGAATTTACTGATTCATAATAAAAAAGAAGCTCTTCGTTGACTGCTTCGCGTGGAGAATAAGAATATCAGAAGTTCTCCATAAACATTCAAGGCCGCTTGGCCGGGCCGTCGGGAAATTCTCAATCTAGAAACAATGGCGGCCTTTTCCGGCTGACTTCAATTGGTGTTGGTTCAACACTTCCGACCGCATGACCGTTAGGTAAAAATAATGAAAAGCTATAAAGAATTAAAATGAAAAATGTGCACGAAGCAGTATCAAAACCGAACACTGTGTGTTAAATACAAAGCTAGTACGTACTGCTACCCGATCGTACATGTTTTTTTTTTCGGACATTTACGCCTGACATACAGTAGGACAGATTGAAATCATCATGAACCCGGGCTACCGCTACACTACGATACATCACGCACTCGACTGCGCCTGGCGTAAATTTTAAAATGCGACCGCCATCGGTGGTACTTCAAACGTGACGATGAACATAAACCCCTGGCGCCAAACAGAGAACAAACCTTGACGGAAAGCGCAGGCTTCTTCTTGAGACATGCTTTCCTGTGGGTGCCGCCCGCGCTAAGACGTCGAAGCTCCTTCTAGGAGCGCGGCTCCTCAACACCGCTGATAGCGGTGGCTATTCAGCCGATAAGGAGCACTGTCCTGCCGCCGGTGAATAGCCGCCCCGAGACTTCTCGGTAGATAGGCTGAGACAGCGGTTGGCTTGGCGCGCACTCACTCGCCTTCAGCTGTCTGTCAATAGCCTTGGCAATGCAGTCTGGCGTACCGATTTCCTTCGACAACTGTGGCTGTCAAATTCTATAGCAAAGCGCGGATATTACTTCACCATAAGTCCGCCAGTTCTGTCTTCTGAAGGAAGCTAAGAAATATGCGCGACACCTCCCTACCCATATCCAATGTACCCTTGGATAGGGGTGCATTGGATATGAGTTAAGCCCTAAACTGCCCCCTTCTCGCGCGAAATCAGCAATACCTCGCAGCCGCACGCGCTCGCTATTACATGTTAAGACACACAAGCGTGGATGCCCTTCGTCTTCAATTTTTTTTGTAGTGTTTTTTGCAACGGATATGCAAAGTAATGGTTTCCCTTTTTCAGCCACCTATGGGTGCGCACCCTATGGGCACTTTGTTTGCTTCTTCGACAGGTGTACGGGGTACGCGTCAAAATTTTAAACGCAGAGTATGGTACGAACTATGTATAGTTCGTCCGTATTTTTTAAAGCTCTGTAGTCAGCTTCTAATTGAGACTGGAACCCACCGGCAGCATATTGAGAAAGCACTCAATACGCTTTCAATTTTTAATTTTTATGAAACCGTGCTCGGGGACAAGAAGCCGAAGAAGAAGAAATGATTGGCTCAAGAAAGGACGCGATTTTCTTGATCGGACTGCACACAGTAAGCGTATTTGTCGTTTATACACCGCAAAGATATATTGCAACCCACTAACCTGTGCGTTTCTTCAACCGCTGTTACGAGGCAGATGTTCACGTGTATTATATTAACCCCAAGCCGTCGGCCAAGAGAGTAGGCCTGCTACTGACTGTATATGACAGGTCACAAAGTTGTTTCTTAGCCGGACTTAGAATGCGTAGCTTCGCATAGTCACATGTTTTAAGGCAAGCTTTCTGCTTGCCTGTATATCACCCATAAAAATTAGACATCGGCATCTTTAAATAAACCCTGGAGCTTGAAACCTCTCAATAGTTCATCTCACGCACGGCATTTCACACATTTCTGGTCACCGAAGGAGTCATCAAATATACATTATACTCGGGTTTCCGGCAAGCTTATAACACGAAAATAGCGAAAGATTGCATACTTATCGAAATAATAAAAGTTATGAGTTTCTTCGGCGATGGTGTGTGCGTGTTTCGAGCAAATAGGTACGTATGCAGCGGGGTACAGCTGCAGAAATGTGGCAGAGCAAACAACGCACGTCTTAATATCGTCGACAACATTCTTCCGCTAGAGCTCATTCCCCGCTCCTCACTTGTGCATGTAAGTTATACGAAGATCACAATGACTGGTATACAACGGTGGATTTCAATGCAGGTGCCCAACGTAGTTGGCGTAGCGCGCTTTTCCTACGGTTTCCATCGTACCGGAGGAAGTAAGTGCACTGTGTTTGATGCATTCAGTGTGCCTTCTTTTGTTGCATGTTGACCAGAGGAACGTAAGGTGAGATGTTCCTCCACCGCTTTTGCAGTGCGCGATTGCACATATGAAGTCGGCTTGCTTTCATGGTGTCCGTCCGTAAATTAGTAATCTGTGAGATAACCCTGAGCGAAGGAAGGACACGATGTGGAAAAAATAACGTGCTTTTGCGACGTATGACATGTTACAATATTTGAAATTTTTAACATCTCCACTTAAGCTGCACCTGAGTAAGGGACGGAAAGGAAGAACCATTCTCGCTCCTGTCGCCAATCAAACAATTTATCATAGTTACAAGGCTGTTCCATGTGAATCGCAGCAGACAGGCCCACAACTCATCTTTCTGGGCGCAAGAGAAAGCACAAATAAATCTGAATATAAGAGACGGTCGCAGAAGAGCGTTTGTAAAATTGCCAGAAGGGCTGGCTCATTTTAGTTACCAACCGGTAATCTTTGCACTCGCCATTTACATGCAAAGGCGCTCAGAATTAGACTTCATTTTACAAATGGCAACGGGAATTACTTATCTTTTTGCTTACAGGATACGAGCTGAAATTTTATCGGTTTTATCGCTTGTTTGCTGAAAATTTACCTCTTATTGAGCCATCGAAAAAAGTTTTGTTGTAGCAGTTTATTTATTAATAGATCCGCTCCTGGACATCAAAATTTCAGGATTTCAGAATTATATTACCTAGCACCAAATATACATAGCTTGTGTGAGGTATACAGAAAGAGGCCCCGGCATAGCCAGAGACTGTAAGGGGATCTTGTTTACAATGTATAAGTGAGATTAGTAAAAGAAGAACAAAGAAACAAACTTCACTAAATAACAACTGCAGGCAAATAAAATGTGAGTGTACGCTTGTAACACCACAAAAAATAATTGCCATCAAGAAAAACATGCTATCGTAAGAAAGATAACTAATTAAAAATGTAGTTTTGATAGTTCGCAACACTGATAACTCGCAAAATGTTTCGGGTAACTGGAAGCATAGGCACCTAGCGTGCTTGGTAATTATTTTCTCCGTCACGCAGAAGTGCCGGGGCTGGTGCTCGACGTCTCCCTCGGCATCGAGTGCGCTGCGAACATTTTCGCCGACTGCCTTATCATCGTTTTCCTTCGGAAGGCGGTAAGTCAGCGGCCTCCTTATCCTTAACATGTGTAACAATTTCATCTTGATATGCTAAGGGCGATTCCCGCATACACTCTAAGAAGTCCCCGCTGGGCGTCTTCATAACAGCGCTCCAGAATGACAAATCGAAGTGGCCTAATGTGCGTATTCGGCGAATAACGTGGCCATTCAATCTGATTCAATTTGAATGAAAAGGGACATCTGCTCTGGTACACCGCGCAATGCAAAAGGCCATTCACGCATTGTGCAATGTCCCTGAGTACACCCGGTCGGCAAAATAGCCGGGGCACGCAAGCCTGGCAAAATCGCCGCGCATCTGACGTTGCACTAAAGGTGTGAAGTGTGCGTTGCTCACTCTGCCCCGAAACGACAGATAACATATCTTGGCCGTCTCGGTGACGAACTTGTGCCACAGATATTCCATCGCGTCTTCGTATTTTCTGCTTAAAACATTGAGTTTATTGTATGGTTTAACGCGCCGACGCAACAATGAGGCGCGCCGTAGTGAGGGCTCCGGGTTGATTTTTACCACCTGGGGATCTTTAAAGTGCGCCGATATCTTGCACATCGCGTCTTCGTTTTTTTGCTTGATTGATTGATTGTAGGGTTTAACGCGCCGACGCAACGCAGGCGATGAGGCGCGCCGTAGTGGAGGGCTCCGGGTTAATTTTGACCACCTGGGGATCTTTAACGTGCGCCGAAATCTCGTACACACGGCGTTTTTGCTTTTCGCCTCCATCAGAAAAGCGGCCGCCGCGGCCGGGAATCGAACCCGCGACCTCGTGCTCAGCAGCACAACGCATTAGCCACTGCCACCGCGGCGGGTTTTTTTTTTTTTTTTTTTTCCTAAAACATGCAGTAGGTTGGTAACAAAACGCGCACAACAAAACGGGAAGAAATAGAGGTGAGGAATAGTTGAATAAAGTGTATGAGACGCCACCTTGCGCGTGAGGAATAGTTATTGAATAAAGTGTAATGAGACGCCACCTTGCGCACGTACTAAATCAGGTACTAACAGGGAAATAACGCGAGAAGAAATCGGCGTGGTCGTGGGTTTGACAAAAAATAACGAAAATAAATAATAGGTTTCCATACGCGTTCAATTGGTTGACACAGACACAGATCAAAATTTCCCTTTTAGACCCTCAAACAAACGATATGTCCTTAAAAAGTAAGATATCAAAATCTCGTTGCAATGCGTCTTTTGTCTGAGCCAGGCACATAGAGCAAAGCCCGCTTCGTGCACCCTCGCCGTCCGCCGCCAAAGCGCGTGCCAGCGAGATTTGTTGAGCACAAAAAGTGGCCCCTAGTGCCAAACGCTCATTGCTACCAGCCTTCTCGCACGAAGCCAAGGAAAATACGGGGTAGTATACGGGGTTGGACACGCACGCGCACAACAGTGTGCCGACACTAGAAGTGCAACGTCAGATGGCGGGGCGTTGCATTTGGCCACGCACTCGCATGCCCAGGCTTATTTTGCCGCCGGGTGTATGTGCAGTTCCCCCCCCTTTTTAGCCAAAAATATGTTGGGCTTCGTCATTCGCCCAATTTGCACACTTGGTAACTTCGATTGTTCATTGTGGAGCTCTGTGGTTAAAACGATCTACGGGGACTTCTTAAAGTGTAGCTGACAGGAAACCATTGAGGAAACAGAAATGCCAGAATGGTCGTTTTGACACGCTTACGACGGCAACCTTACTTGCACACGAACGCGATTTGTTTGATGCATGCTGCGGTGTGCGAGGAGCGGAAGATCAAGTTGAAAGAAAGAAAGAAGGAAAAAAAAAGAAAGAAAGAAAGAAGAAGGAAAGAAAAAAAGACAAAATTGCAGAGCGTGCCACTTAAATGACGGCTAAACGAAGCTCATTTTGGTTAATATTAGGAAGTTTTAGCTGTTCTCACGGTCCGCTCCGCTAGCAAGCGGGAAACGATGCGTGCGCGCTTCGAATGGCATTGGCTGGTTTGAGCGGGCCGCCGATAGCGTCGAAAACGGTCAGCTAAAACTCTCCTGCTTTAAGCTAAACCATATCGGAGGGCCAGCACACTTCGATTCGCTATTCGAAGACCCCCTGAACGCACTCTTTTGTCGCCTATAATAGCCGTGCACGGTTATTCATTTTCGGCAGACTTCAATTACTTGAATGTTCGGAGTTTTATGAATACATGAATTGTGGCTCTAACACTAAGATGAATTCTACGTTTCCTAGTCAGAAATGCCTGCGTGACGGACTATTACGACCGCAGAACAACTACAATATTTATTTTGAGAACCATCAAAAGAAATTACACCCACGACTGTCTCTATAAATGAATTAAAATCTTGCAAACTGTCTCACGCCAGTTGCGGGAACCACATAAAAATATTGCTCGGTGTCACATTCATTTTACCACCTCCAAAAAGCGGTCACAATTTCTTCGATGCACTAGGCTCCAATTGTCCAGTTTTTTTTTTTTTTTCTCCTTTTTGATTCGACGTTCTCTGCCGATGCAGGACAAAGCGACGGCAGCCCCCACACAGCCGGTGAGTGCACAAGCCGCTGACTTGTGTTCTTAAAAGAACTCTCAGTAATCAATGCCGGCCGGGATGCGTTGTAAATTAAATCGCTTCTAGAAGCAGCTTGCTTTGTGTAAGTTTGAACGCATCGACTACAAAACATAATATAAAATATAAATAATGAAACGTTAAGTGTTCTTAACGCTGCTATAATTACCTACTCAACTGGGAAAGATTTTCGTGTACTCGTACGCATGCGTGTTTTCGACACCACGGCTTCCTCCCTTTTGCTCAGAAGGCATCCTTTCTTCGTAACTAATCGTCTGTGCAATGCGTTTAGTGTTCTGTTAACATAGAGTTACGAGGACACCTTAATCAGTCCAATAATTTAGTGAATTCTGGCAACGTGTTCTTCCATTCCCATCACACCCTTTCCCCTTTTCGTGTACTCTCATCATCATCATCATCATCATCATCACCTTGTTTGCGACAGTATTCAGAGCAAGAGCACAGATTTATAAATAAGGCGTTGTCCAATACACCATTGCGTATGCACATGTTACTCTGTGGGTATGCAACACTTTGAGCCTAAGATTGTTAGCTTTGAAGTATTACGACGCCAACCACTACCCGCAGCTTTAAGTATAATAAGAACAATGAGCACATTTTTCTTTTGGGTATCGGTTCACAACTTCGGACGTCAAAGCGTGACGTTAGCCAAACGAAATGCCAAGCAACGTCATGTTCCTTAATGTTGACATTTCTGCATCCTCACAAAATTTGGAAGAAGTTACACAATTGGCAGGTCGGCCGTTTTGCCGTCAGCTTTGCTATCGACTTGGTGAATCGAAAAGTATCCAGGGTTGTTATTCCTGAACACGGTGTACAGTGTGGTCCACTGTTAAATGTAACCGCCGAGCGTGTAGCCGCCGCACTCCGCGAAGCGCCGGCGCCGAGAATGGGCGAGAATAGGACAGCCGGCGCATGCGCACTGACCCAACGATGCTAGAGCAGCCGCGTGACGTCTGCTACGGCGCGCCGTCGTGCCGCTCAGCTTCCGAAAGTTGTGAAATCTCGCACTCGAAAGCTGAATCGAAAGATATAAAAGATATACATTTTTGCTCTCGCTGTCCAAATAAGTAAACTTTCTTGCAGCCTTTATTTCTTTGCACGTTACACTAAAAAATTTAGCCTCCTCTTTTCGTCTACGACCGAGCCAGCATCGTATTTTATTCCCTGCCATTTATCTGACGTTAGTCTTGGCTCAGGCACCATGTGGAAACAGCTTAAAATTGGTGTTGGACAGAGCGCTGTTTTCTTGAACTCGCGTTTGGTTGATATTTTTTCGCCATAGTACAATGCGTAGGCAATAAACACAGCCAGAAGTAAACACGACGAGCTCATGTAAGCTCGTAGACTGTAAGAACTAGTGTTATTGTTTGCGAGGTTGAGGTGAACGCAATACGGAACTGAAATACCTTTGCGGGTTTCGCAGCGAAGAGGGCGCGTTGTACCAAGCGACGCCTTTCCAAAGACACGTTGCGCGCACCAACTTGCTGCCCTGGATGCTATACAGGTAAACCTGGTTGTAACGAACCTCTATGTAACGAATTCCTGGATTTAACGAAGTTTTTTAATTTTCCATTGCCACCCCATTGAAACCCATGTGTTCGCGACCTCTTTGTAACGAAGGCGTCGCGACGGTTAACCTTGATATAACGAATTCGCTAGACTTATGAGCCATTGTTTTTTTTTGTAATTTTTTCTGAAAAATTGGCTGGAGAAGTGCACTAATTTAGCGAACTTGGCCCGCACCGCAAACTAGAGTGCGTTTCCACGTGTGAGTGCGGTGTCGGTTAGGTGCTAGGCCTGCCTGTCGGCGTGTAGTGGCGCGTCTCAACTGCTATCTGTGGTGTTGGTTTCGTCGGTGATGAGTTCTGCTGCCACAAAACGAAAAGTTCTGTCTTTGCAACACAAGCTCGCAATTTTAAATGCCGTCTCCGCCAGCGAGAAAGAAGAACGTCACCGCCCGGTTGAGTATCCCAGGTACCACCCTCTCAACAAGTTTGAATGTGGAAAAGAGCATCACGTTCGCGAAAAGGCACCCTTTCAGCATCAGTTTGGTCCTTGAAATGGGTTAAGGCACCGAAAAGTGTCAAAAGTGATAGCTAAGTTACGTTTGTGAAGTCGGAGGTGAGTGACGTTGCTTCTTTTGGAGGGCCGTGTAGTGTCTAAGCTCGCAGGAAAGCAGCAGGCGAAAAATCACGCAGTTCTTCACCGTGAAATAAATCCTTGAGAGGGGAGTTCAATCACTGATGTATAGCATTTTGGTTTAGTTTCTCCGCATGTAACGAAAACCTGCATGTAGCGAAAAATTGCGAATTTTTGTTGACTTCGTTATATCCAGGTTAGGTTTAACTGTAACTCCAACATGCATCATTCTGATGTGTGAATGTTGTTGCTCTCACACGTTCAATATGCAGACAACATTTAAGGGAACAGGACGAGTGAGATAATTTTAACTGTCTATGATAAAAGCATCGTCACATGGGGGAAACAAAGCATATATATATCTTCGTCTTAGGAACCTCTAACAATTTCGAACTGGTGTACACATGGTGCCTGAGCGCAGACTAACGTCACATAAGGTGCAGGGAATAAAACACGATGCTGGCCTGGTCGTGGATGGAAAGTGGAGGCTAGGATTTTTGGTATAGTACAATTAAACCTGGAAATAACGATGTTGACAAAACTTCGCTTTTTTTTTCGTTACATGCAGGCTTTCATTACATGCACGTTTCGAGTTAAAGCTCGTGGGAATGAGGCAGAAACGAAACCAAAACACTAGAAATCAGTGACGCTGAACTCACCCTTCAAGGATTTATTTCCCACTGAAAAACTGCGTGATTAGCGCTTGCTGTACTACACGGCCCCTGTACCCCGAACGTAACTTAAGTATAACTTTTACATTTTGACACTTTTCAGTGCATTTACGCGTTTCAAGAACCAAACTTATGCTGAAAGGGCGCCTTTTTGCGAACTTGACGCTTTTTTTCTCACTCAAAATTGTTGAGGGGATGCTAATGGGACACAGTACCGGGCGGTGACATTCTTCTTTCTCGCCGGTGGAGACAGCATTTAAAATAGCGAGCTTGTCCTGAACAGACAAAACTTCCCGTTTTCTGACAGAAGAACTCATCACCGACGAACCGACACCACAGACAAGCAGAGACGCTTGACTACACAACCCGACAGCAGGCCGAGCACCTAACCGACACGCACAAACACCACACCGCACTCACACGTGAAGCGCACGGCAGATTGCGGTGCGGGCGCAATTCGCTAGATTAGTGCATTTCTCCAGCCGATTTTTCAGAAAAAATTAAAAAAAAAAACACATTAACTCATCAGCGTAGTGAGTTCGTTAACCGCCGTTAACCGCCGCAACGCATTTGCATATAGGTTACAAACACATGGCTTCAATGGAGGTAGCAATGGGGAATTGAGAAACTTTTAATCCAGGAATTCGTTGCGTACAGGTTCGTTACATCCAGGTTTAACTGTAATAAAAAATGAATTCATTTTCTGTTACACTTAAACACTTAGGTGTGTAAGAAAATGTACTTATTTTCACAACGAGAGCAAAAATATACTCTCCTTTTTTTTCTTTTGATACAACCTTCGAGTGCGAGATCTCGCAGCTATCAGAAGCTGAACGGCACGACGGCGCGCCGTAGCAGACGACAAAACGCGGCTGCTCCCGCATCGTGCGGTCAATGCGCATGCGCCGGCTGTCTCCGATTCTCGCCAGTCCTCGCCAGCGTCGCGGAGCGAGGGGCGAGGCACCCACGCGCTCGCGTTCCCTAAAGCCATGAAGAGAAAACAAAGTTTGTTTTATTCGAAAGATTAGGTGTTTCATAGTAACCCAAGCTTTCCCGGAAGCAAAGGCTTTATTCACTGAGAAATAACAATTTAAGCCAAAATTTTAAATCTCCCGCTAAAATTGCATTTCGCGTGAACAATGGCGTCATACGAGCCGGTCCATGAAACATATACTTTATGTCGACTCCATATAGCACCCATAATTTATAGCATATAGCATCCATATAACAGCACTGTACATCGTGCTGACTCTAACGCGTCACTGCAGGTAAACTTGACGCGTGCACTGCGCGTGTTCGTGACGTGGAACTACGTGTCGCTGATGTTCTGCTGCTGTTTCAACTTGGGCGGCCTGCGGTATCCCCCCAAATGGGTGAGTGAGACAGGGACGAAATCGAGAAGTTTTGAGATCTATACAATATCTAGTCGGACAGCCTAAGTGACTTGGCCCGTTTCGTTAAAAGGCCAAAAGCAACAATACTGGTATATCTCTTCTATAAGAAGTTCCTAGTCAGGAAGCTCCGTACTAGATATTGAGGGTGTGAAAATGCCCGCGCATCATCCTGTCCCAGGCGGAAGAACCAGTTATGAATCACAAATAATCGGAATAACGATGTTTTTACTTGCAGAAAAAAGGAAGTGGCGCTATACGATGGATTTCTGCCGGGCGTTTGATAGGTACACGAAAGCCTTAGCGATTGCGCCACAGCAACACGTTCGGAGCATGCGCTTTAAGCATGTATTCGCAATTTCCTGGATTCAGCAAAGCTTGTTGTTGGTCTAGTTGGTTAATGCCTGTGGTGAAAAAGTATAGGGCGCTAAGCGAACGAGGACGAACAGAGAAACAAACGACATATGCAGGCAACATATTTGGCACCTGTATAAGCGCTTGTTTCTCTCTTCATCCTCGTCTGCTTAGCGCTCTATGCGTACTTTTTTTACCGCAGTCACGAATTCAATATGGTTGTCCCTCCGACACGGTATCAAGTTGTCGCGTCGTTCCGCCGCCATGTGGTGCTGCGTAGCAGACTTACGCTGCAATGAAACCGTAAAATTTTATCAGTAATCTCCATTTCAGGCAGCTAGGCGTGAAATGATGGGCACGAAATCATAAAATATTTACAGCGAAGCCGTCCTTGGCTAGGACGGAAGTAATTACGGCGTCCAAGCGGAAAAACCCGATGTGGGAAAGCCAGATTACGAAGACCAAGCTTACACCGATGGGATCCTAGGGCCTCCATATTTTGAGGCAAGACGGCTTACAAAGATCAGTCTTACACTGATAATGTCCTAGGGCCTTCCTATTTTGAAATAAGACGGCCTACATTGCCCCTAAAAAATGTCTACCCGCAATGCATTTGCATCCTGAAGTGAAGCCGACTTTATTAATATTGATGCAAGCTTGGTTTTTGTAAGCTGGCTTTCCCACGCTGCGTGTTGCTCAGTGAAGCCTACTCATAAAGAAAAATGCCATGCGAATTGGGCCCGATAAAAGCGACGCGAGTGTGATCGTCGACGGCGTACCGACTAATGCGGCTTCAGACAAGCGTGCCTGCCCCGAAACGGCACGTAAGCGACGAGCGAGAACCTACGATGCATATTGTGAGTCAGAGAAAGCAGCGAAGTGCCTTCGGTGCCAAGGTGCCCAGGTGCAGACTTCGAAAAGTTCATGGGCGCTGTTACGATCGGCGTATTGGCATTACGACGACCGTCTGCAATATTATCGGGTTCAATCACCCAATCCTCCCGTCGTCCATTTTTCACCGGTCCCTCCCCCTCCCCCTCATCGACAAGGAGCGACCAGGCTTTGTGCGCAAGGACGCGGGGGCGACTGACGCTGCTGCTGGACACAACCCGCTTTCAACTGCTTCGCGGTAACCCAAGCGCCCGCCGAAGAGGCAAATCGCAATGAGGGAGAATGTTGCAGGGAGGGTGTTATGACTCACCGGCGCCATGTTTGCGCGGGTCAGTCACCCGCCGGTCGACCTCCCCACCGCTTGTCGACGGAAACGAAAGGAAGCCGACACCGCGGCGGCGGCCACTGATTGACAGCGGCTTTTGAGCGGTTTTAGTGTTGTTGCCCAAAAGGGATTAAGGAGCCGCCGCTCGTCCCCCGGCCTGAGCAACTGAACGCGTGTGCGCGTGAAAGCCCAGACGGCGACGACCGGACAATGGGACCCAGTGGCGGCGGCAGCACAGCGAAGAAGGCATGGCAATGGTCAAGCCATTAACCCTTCCGAGTGATTCCACGAACCTTGTTAGCTCCCTGGGAAGTATGTGTGAGAACCCCACCGTGGGAACGCAGCGCGCGGCGGACACCAAAAAGATACGAGGCGCTCGCGCGTCTTCCGTTCTTCCCTTCTACTACAGCAACACCGACTAGATGCTCCTGACGAGTGGCAAGGGTGTGTGTGTGTGTGTGTGTGCCGTGCATCTGTCGACATACCTGAAAGGCGTGTCCCTACCCGAGGGCGGTGCTTCACAGCGAGGAACTTACACCTCACCATTGGTCCGCATTGTTTTGTATGGGGATCCCCAACCTAGGGAACTAGGGATCGGGGGTCAACAAAAAGGGCGTGCTGCGGCCCGCCAAGATCTGTGTCTTCATCTCGACAACTCACTGTAAAAATGTAAATAAACCCGTTGAGTTTTGCTCTCCCCTAGTCCTGGCTCGACGGAGCGACGGCGACCGGCCCCGCTACCAGCAGACTGCGGTCGCTACAACCCGCAACAACTGGTGGCAGCGGTGGGATCTGAGCCTGGAGGACGGAGAATGATCAACACGCCGAGATCACGGAGACTGACAGCTGTGAACTGGTGAGTGCTGGCTTTGGTTTTTTGGTTGCCAGGCTGATAAGATAGAAGTGCAATCTTTTCGCTGGTAGAGGCTACCACAGAAGCAGTTGTTTTCGGAACTTCTGGGTAGAGAGTGAGCCGCACCACACTAGTTCTCTGTCATGGATTGGAAGCGTTTGTTGAAGAATCAGCTGCTGATTCTGGGGGAGGAGCTGGGAGCAGAAGTAGATTCGGGGATGAAGAAGGACGAAATTGTTCGCGCTATCGAGGGCTTGAATCTCACCAGTGAAGATATCAAAAAACGTGGAATGAGATTCAAAAGCAACAGGAACAGGAGCGCGAGCAAAAGCGGGAGCAACAGGAGTGCCAGCTAAAGCAACAGGAGCCAGCTAAAGCAAAAAGAACTGGAAGTAGAACAGCTGCGCCTGGAAGTGGAAGTGAGGAAGATGGCTGAGGTTCAAGGAGTAGAGGTAGCAGGAAGACAAAATCTTTGTGATTTATCTAAGCTAATGCAACCCTTCAAAGTAGGGCAAGATGTGGGCCTCTTTCTTGTGAACTTCGAGAGAACCTGTGAAAAAGCGAAGCTTGGCCGTAGCACATGGGCTCGAAATTTGTTAAGTTTGCTGCCATGTGAAGCAGCGGATGTGATCGCGCGGCTTCCGGTGGAGGATGCGGACAATTACGACAAAGTGAAGGATAGCCTTCTAAAGAGGTTCCGACTTTCGTCAGATGCGTTCCGGCAGCGGTTTCGCAATCTGACAAAGAAGCAGGGCAGCACGTATTCTGAGTTTGCCTACGAGTTGAAGGTAACTTGGTAGAATGGATGAAGGGAGCCAGCGCTTTTGGGAACTTCGAAAAGGCTCTTGAAGTAGTGGCTCTCGAACAGTTTTTTTCTAAGCTTTCCGAGCCAATGAAGCTCTGGATCCAAGATAGGGCCGGAGTAGTAACAGTGCAGGCAGCTGCCGACTTGGCTGATGAGTACGCGTCACGCCGGGGAGAAAGGGACGAGGTTCCTCCAGCAAAAGCGGGAGATTAGAGGAAAACCTTGGACGGCGAAGCAGGGGGCTGGCGCAGGTATGACGGCACAGAAAAAGGCGGACTTCGCTGCAAGTAGTCAGGGATCACAAAACAAACAGGAGGGAAAGGCTTCGGATAGTTCTCCCAAAAAAGAGTCCTTTTGACGCTAGGCAACCACCTACCTGCTACAAATGCAAGGAGGTCGGTCACATTGCCATAGGCTGTCGTAGGCCCAGGCCAGCCTTTCGTATACTTGTGACTCTGCTACTAGCGAGGAGCTTCTTAGTCCGTACCTTTTTAACCTAACAGTGAACGGAAAGCCATGCCGCTCTTACGAGACAGTGGGGCAACCATTGATCTGGTGCACCCGGACTATGTGGCACAAGCAGACTACAACGGCAAGTGCGCATGGATTAAACCGGTTTTGGAGAGGGAAGCATTTGTCTCCCGGTAGCTCGAGTAGTCATCACTGGGCCGTTCGGAGAAGTAGAGACGGAAGCGGCGGTGTCAGACAAGCTGCCCTCGCAGTACTCCTACTTGTTCTCGAATCAGACCGACCGTCTGCTTAGAGGAGCAAGGGAAAAGTTTTCACGAGGGAACAGTCCAAGCCTTGACTAGAGCTAAAGCACGCGCGCCAGCAGCCGAACTAGAGCGGAAAGAACCGAGTTTCGCCGGGCGTACAGCAACACCAGCTGGAGTCAGCACAGCGGAGCCAACTATCCCGTCACCTGCTGAAAAAGAGAGAGAGGGATCAGAGGAGGAGACTAGCGCTGATATAGCTGAAGGGAAACGGAAGAGGGGCTGCTCGTGTTGCCTGTATCAAAATCACTAGGCAATGTACTGGGAAAGTGACAAGAGACGAGCTCATCGAGCAGCAGAAAAGCGATCCCAGCCTTAAGGAGATTTGGAACACCGTCAGGGAAGGGGTGACGAGGAAGAATGTCAGTTTTCCGTCAAAAATGGCATCTTGTACCGCCACTACCGGGATGCAAAAGGTCGCACGTTTGACCAGATTGTAGTTCCGACTAAGTATCGGCATTACATTGTTGATCTCTGTCACGGAGTTGGTCGGTTGGGGCATTTAGGAGCTCGGAAGAGCAAAGATAGGCTCCTAACGGAGTTTTATTGGCCAGGATGCTTCACCGAGGTTGAGAACCACGTAAGAGCGTGTGAAACCTGTCAGAGAGTGGGAAAACCGCACGAGAAGGGAAAGGCGCCACTTGAGCTCCTTCCGCTCATTTCAGGGCCCTTTCGCCGGCTGGTAATAGACGTTGTGGGACCACTCCCAGCGACAAAATCAGGCTACCGGTATTTGCTTACCGCTGTTTGTCCACCAACCAAATTTCCAGAGGCGATCCCAATGAAGGAGCAAAGCTCGGTAGAAGTAGTCAACGCACTACTGTCTATTTTTTCTAGAGTGGCCTTACCTAAGGAGATACAGTGCTACCAGGGTTCAGTGTTCAGCAGCGTTCTGACTGCGGGCTTCCTGGAGAAGTGCGGGATAAGGCTGATGAACCGAGTTCTGCAGGGGGCTGAAGAATACGCTGTTCCCTACTTAGTCGACCTTGCTATGTACTACAATACATGGGAAGACCACCTGTACCATCTTAGCGATGTCAGACGTTTGACACACGCTGGACTGACAGCGAAGCCGGCTAACTGCCAGCTAGCTCGCGCCGAAGTACGGTACCTAGGGCACGTGGTAAGCAGGGCAGGAGGCGACCTGACGAGTTGAAAGTAGAGGCGGTTAGCGAATTCCCGCAACCAGAAATGGAGGGTGCTTCCAAGGCCTCAAAACGGCTCTTGTTAGCTCGCCCGTACGGCATGCACCGAACTATGATCGTCCCTTTATTGTGCAATGCGATGCAAGCAACAGAGGCTTAGGAGTAATACTCTGCCAGGAGGATGAGAACGGGAACGAGAACCCTGTGCTGTACGCCAGCAGGAAACTCTCGGTTCGCGAGGAGGCCTACAGTGCGTCGGAAAAAGAATGTGCCTGCATTGTGTGGGCCACCCAAAAATTGGCCTGCTACCTTTACGGAACTTCTTTCGTCTTCGTCACTGACCACTGCCCCCTGACATGGCTGTCGCAAATGTCGGGAAAGAATCCGCGACTACTACGCTGGAGCCTTGCGCTTCAGGAGCTTAACTTCACTGTGAAGTATAAGAAGGGTTCTGCCAACGCCAATGTTGACACATTAAGCAGAGCCTTCTAGCTTTTCTTTCGCGTTTTGTTTTCAGTTGAGGAACGTTTTCAGTAATGGTTTTGAGTAGTGTTGTAAGTAACTCAGTCTAAGCTTTTAGCTGTGAGCAAGAGTATGGTGGTTGCCATATGAAAAAAAAAAATTGAAAAGCGTAGGTGCATTGTAGCACCTTTGAAAGAGCAGCCTGGTTGCCGAAAACTCATTGCCGGCGCTTGCTGGTTCGGGAGGTTGGTCTTTGTGGTTTCAATGGTGCTGAAAGAATGCTGCTACTGTGATCTCTCCCGTCGAGCAGCTGATACTACACGACGTCCCGTCGGCGGAGGAGCTGTTATGACTCACCGGCGCCATGTTTGCGCGGGTCAGTCACCCGCCGGTCGACCTCCCCACCGCTTGTCGACGGAAACGAAAGGAAGCCGACACCGCGGCGGCGGCCACTGATTGACAGCGGCTTTTGAGCGGTGTTGAGTGTTGTTGCCCAAAAGGGATTAAGGAGCCGCCGCTCGTCCCCCGGCCTAAGCAACTGAACGCGTGTGCGCGTGAAAGCCCAGACGGCGACGACCGGACAATGGGACCCAGTGGCGGCGGCAGCACAGCGAAGAAGGCAGTGGCAATGGTCAAGCCATTAACCCTTCCGGAGTGATTCCACGAACCTTGTTAGCTCCCTGGGAAGTATGTGTGAGAACCCCACCGTGGGAACGCAGCGCGCGGCGGACACCAAAAAGATACGAGGCGCTCGCGCGTCTTCCGTTCTTCCCCTCTACTACAGCAACACCGACTAGATGCTCCTGACGAGTGGCAAGGGTGTGTGTGTGTGTGTGTGTGTGCCGTGCATCTGTCGACATACCTGAAAGGCGTGTCCCTACCCGAGGGCGGTGCTTCACAGCGAGGAACTTACACCTCAGCATTGGTCCGCATTGTTTTGTATGGGGATCTCCAACCTAGGGAACTAGGGATCGGGGGTCAACAAAAAGGGCGTGCTGCGGCCCGCCAGAATCTGTCTTCTGTCTTCATTTCGACAACTCACTGTAAAATGTAAATAAACCCGTTGAGTTTGCTCTAAGCTCTCCCCTAGTCCTGGCTCGACGAAGCGACGGCGACCGGCCCCGCTACCAGCAGACTGCGGTCGCTACAACTCGCTACAAGACGCAACATCGTCGATACAGCACGTTTCGCAGACGAGCATTGGAACAGGAACGGACATGACGACGCGAATTATACCGGCACCGCGAATCGCCGGCTGGTGCGTCTGCGGCGTCAACGCTGCGCCGAATCTCAGCAACAACACCGCGATAGTAAAGAAGAATACAGTCCCTCGTCTTGACTGCTCACGTCCGATAGCTCGAAGCGACCTCCACCGTGGCGTCCAGAAACAACACCAGCGCAACGCAAGACGAAGTTTCTTGTTACCTCACTTTAGGCACGTAAGCATTTATATTGGGAATAAAAGAGGAAGACCGTCTGTCCGTCAGTATTGCTTCACGTTCAGCATTTTTGCCACATGCGAAAATGTTAATTAAAAAATGTGGTGGATTCCTCTGTCTTTTTTCTGTACTCTTTTTCTGTCTCTGTACTGTTTCCTTTTTTGGTTATGTTCTCGTATTGTACCACCCCCACTCCTGCCTGGGCTATTCTTAGCTTGCAGTATTTTCTAAATAAATAAATAGGAATCGGTAAAACACAAAGTGAAATGTGCAGCGAAATCCGCAGCTGAGCATGATTTCCGGGCCGGCGGCTGTCTTGTGGGCGTGCTTGGCGAGCGACGTCCTGCTGGAGGGTCGCTTCGGCAAAGGTGTACTGGCGTCATTTCCGTGACGGATATGACGTCAGTGAAATCTTGGTGTATCCCGGCGTAAAACACTTCCGTGTTAAAATATCAAACCCTTAAACGAACAACCCTAAGTATAACGTTCTCTTTAATACTAAATGTTGCTTCCCAAAGAAGACCCTGTGTGCAGGGGTGCACCCTTTACAGGTCACTTGCGTCGGTGTACTGGCGTCATTTCCGTGACGGATATGACGTCACCGAAATCTTCATGTATCCCGGAACAAAACACTTTCGTGTTAAAAAGCCATATATAGGGCGTTCATACTTTCATTGTTTTCATGTCAAACTGCTTACGTTGCCACTGGAAAAAAAAATTCCTCGAAGCACTTACGTCTGCTTACATGATTTGAAGGCGAAAGCCTGGCGATAAGCTTAACAAGTTCTTTACTGGTTCATTGTATTTGCTTTTGTTTCTTTACTTTCGTGTCTTTGTCTTTTGGGACGAACTACACTAACTGGCTTTTTTTTCCTTCTACATCACGTTTGCGTTTGTTTCTTCGCTTTCATTTCTTGGTCTTACTGCGCAAATTACGCCGCCAAGCGGATTAGAACGCTTCACAGCCACCCTAGGAACACGGTCCTGAGTGGGTGGTCTGTACCTGTTCTGCTCACGTGCCATCACGTGCAGGTGTCCGGTGGCACGCACCAGTTTACATCTTTAACGTTTTTAATTCATAGTTTTGTGGAGTTTCTGAAGCGGCACATTAGCCCCTTAAAGCTCCCGGTTCCGGGGCAGTACCCCACGTGGACATGTGAAAAGAAACAAGAACCACCTACCAACGTCTGAGAGAGAGAGAGAGAGAGAGAGAGAGAGAGAGAGAGAGAGAGAGAGAGAGAGAGAGAGAGAGAGAGAGAAGCTTTTTATTAAAGAAGGAAATGCAGAGAGGTTTGACAACATGCGTACGTCGACACGTTACTCTGCAGGAAGAGGAATGGGGAAAAGAGAGATGAGTGGTAAAGAGAGGAGTTGTTAAGCAAAGAAAAAAAGCCATAGCGTCATATATAGGGACATGGGATGTAGAGAGCGAAGACTGTCCTCATAAGGGGGGCTATAAAGTCTCGGCGACGCCAATATCGTCAATATAGCCAAATAACGCATCCAGTACTTTCCGCTGAGATTATGGAGAATGCCATGGTCCAAGTAGCAGGCTCAGCGTAATTGGTCCAGGGTGAAGACATGTCATCTTCTGCTGTAACCAGCTCGTTGCATCAGTGCAGCCGGAACGCTCTAGGAGGACATGCTCGACGGTTTTGGGGTCGCCACATTTGCCGCAATATGGGCTTGGACTTTGGCCTATGCGATGTAAGTAGCCGTTAGTGAACGCCGCATTGAGTCGCAGTCTATGAAATAGCGTTTCCCGCCGGAGAGGTAGTCGTTCTAGCAGCCTCAGTCTTCTCTGTGGGTCAATTGAGTATAGAAAATCATGATGATGTTCCGGAAGGGACCGTAAGCGGTTTCTTTCTGCAAGAGCTAGTGCCTTGTATATAGTTGAGGCATCATTTTTTGTAAAGAAAATCTTTCTTTTTTTTTTAGGCCCCTGCGTGCAGCCTCATCTGCTCTCTGATTTCCTGGGACACCACGGTGTCCCTCACTTGAGCCGCCTGACCAAAAGCTAAAGCGAATTCTTGAGCAAGATGGTTATATAGGCAAAGCTATCCGTAAAACACTCTGGAAACACACTTATCTCTTCTCAGATTGCTCGGCAGAAAGAAAACATTATGTATATTTGTGGCGAAACATCAATTCAAAGGCAGCGTTTTCAGTGTTCTTTCAATTTGGCTGCCTGGTTTTTGGGATAGCAAATAAACAAGCGTTGAAAACAATGTGTTGACACCAAATACAAAACAAATCCCCGTATCTCCACGGAATCATGACGAGTGGGCGAAGCACTGGGGATCGTTCTTACCGTAAATCACTCGTGAGAGTGCTTACTGCTGCTAAAACGATTTCCAATCCAATCCAATCCAATTTAATTTAATCGAATTCAATCCAATCCAAATCCAGTCCAATCCAATGCTTCTCGCGCATGCGCAGCACGGCTCTCCAGGAGCACTCTCTATCTCTTTTTTTCTCATTAACCTTTTGTGAACCTTTTATTTTGTCCTTGTTAACCTTTCAATGCGTGAACCTTTTGTTCATAGGTGTTTCGATTTACACGGTGCTGGGCCGTTAGCACGGATGCCGGACGCCGGACGGACAAGCCTCGGCCTTTTTAAGGTGCTTCGCCCTTAAAAAAAGCTCGCAAGCGACGCCAGACCTCGTAAAGACATTCCAAGAAGCCCAACAGTAATAAAGCTTCCAGTAGACGGCGTACGAGCAGTGGAACGCGGGCAAATTGAATTGACTTGAGCACACCTTCCCCATGTTTTTTGTGGGAGGAGCGCGATGGTGAAACAAAAAGGTGCGAGAGGTGGGAGTGGAAGAGAAAAGACGCATTCACGTGGCAGCAGCGGCGGAAGACTATTTCCTTTCGACGGCATTTGCAGCAAAATGAGCAGATACGGGGCCATTATTTTGGTTGTGTCGTTTGGTTGTGTTTGGTGCGAGCGCAGGTTCTGCCATTAACAGCCTTTGTTCGAGCCCAAGCAGTTACGGTATTTTTTTTTGCATCCTCTTCGTAAATAGGGGTGGGTTGGAATCGTTTAGTTAGGTTTAGGGGCGGATATAATAAATCGGACTTGCGCCAGGTGTTCCGGAATCGTACCTACGTTAAAATGAAATATCGTGTCCAGGTAACCCTTCATAGTTTTTCTGTCCCCTGGAAAGCCTGTATATGGACGTCTTCTGTGTCATGACCCAAATTGTTTACGCAGCAATAAATTTCTTTTCCAAGAACATCCCTCTTTGTATTAAATTATCAAGAAAGGTGATCGTTGACGTTTGCTGAACATAAAGTGAACCATCTTTAATTTCTCGCAGCGAAAGTAGCGGATACAGAAAGGAAAACTACTCGATAAGTCAAAGTTATTTGCAAGTATTACGGGGGTAAAGCTTAGAGGTTCGGACCCGACCACAGCGCCCCTGTAACTTCGGCGGCCGGAAACGTCATCCTATGAGGGCTCTGGTTTAGACCGTTAACGGTCGTTGGCGAGCCGCCCCCTCGCTCCCCCTTCCCGGCGAAGGCATGTAGCCGTAATATAAAATTACACCACCTTCCCGTGGGGAACCATGAGGAGGATGCGAAGCATCATGGGGGTTCCGTGTATATTGTGTTGCCGTTATGTTGTTTCATTTATCGGAGCACGAATGGGAACGCAGTGTAAACCCGCATATAGAGACAGAGAAATGTAGAGAAATGTAGAGACAGCGAAGAGACCGACACTCGCGTTAACTGATCGAAAATCTCCTGGTTCTCGTCTTTCTTTATTGCGTGCTCACGCTCCTACCCCGCTGCCCGCCCTCTTCGTCCTCTTCTCTGGTTGAGCTGCAAGGCGCGTGGCGCTTCCCGCCGCAGCTTTCCCGCGGAAATTTAACATCCTCCTCTAAAGTTTTCAGTTCGTCATTTCCGTTGACGTTCAGCTTCGCGTGCCTTCGTTGTATCAATAGCTTCTTGACGTAGTTTGAATGAGTGAAGGACATAAGGCACGTTCGTAGCACATGCTCCCGTCTCGGTTTGTAGCGCAGTGGGAAGAGCACCACGTACCTCCCGTTGCGGCCAGAGAGTCGTGGGATCGAAACCGGGCGCCGCCTAGGTATTTCTTTTTATAGTGGACTACGCTGACGTCAGCCCAAACGCTGACGAGGCTGAAGAGACGCGCATGCGCAGTAGAGTGCGGACGGCGGACAACAACAAGGGAGGGAGGGACACAGTTCCGACCCTGAGATGCTTCGCATCTGAAATAAATGCATCGTGTTGTTCATGTAATCGTGCAAATATAGAAATACTAGTGCAAATTAAGATGATTGGTACCTTTATAGTCGATAAGGAAGAATAGGAACAATAAAAACGCGCGACCCGATGTGCAAGCAACGCATTTGTGCATAATAGTAAAGCCAACTTTAAATGTATACTCGGCGTATAGCGCTCCATATGTTTTAAAATGATGTACACCCTTTTTGTCTATAACTACCACCCCTACACCCTATCCAAACATCAAGAAAAACCCGATTTGAAGGGTGTAATTAACGATAAGACACCTTGTAAAAGAGTGCAAGCTTGTATTTTTGATAGGATGTAAGGGTGTTATGAATGACAATACACCCTTCAGGGTGTTTTCCTTTGTTTTTGTTTTTTGTTTTTGCTAGGGTGTAGATGTATTAGTTATTGGCGGTAAGATGTTTGACTAGCGCCCCCTGGCTCCCGACGTCGGCTTTGGGACTCGCGGCGCTATCGTCTGTGACACTGTGCTTGTGAGGCGCAGCAATCCGTGTGCTAGAAATCGCCCGTTTTGATGCTTTAGTGCATTAAAAAGCCTATTTCCAGAAATTTAGTTGTCGTGCCAGCTTCTAACACCCCTGAATAACTTCAAGTTGTATCCCGCACGAGTTCGCAACACAGGTGGAGCGAAAGACCAACTTCCTTTGAAGCATCGGTCAAATGATCGTGTGAAACGCGTCCTTTCTAGCTTATTCGCGAGGTTCAGTGCTCAGAGCTCCTCGATAAGTATTCAAAGTGCCCAGGCTTCCCTGAAGTATCTTTGAGATGCTCTTACGAAGATTAAACAGCAGACTTGGCAGTAATGAAGTTGCAGTAATTAAATCACAGTAATTAAGTTGATTTTTGCTGTAATGAGTAATATAATGAATTACTTTTGAGTATTGGTAATTAAGTAATGTAATAAATAACTGATCGCCAGTAATTTCATGGAAATTACTCATACTTTCCTCATTACGTTTGACCACGATATAGCCTGTCCGCTTCTCTTACGGCATAAAAAGTTGACCAAGAAAAGTTTACCAAGTAGTGTTCCAATGCCCAGAGAGTCTCTGGGCATATCTGGTCATTGGACGAAAAAGTTCTTCGTTATGTTGAACACAACCCTGCCCTCATCTGAGCCAACAGAGCGTACTTATGTACAGTTTATTTACAGCGCTATAAATTGGTATATTATATATCTTTATTACATCTCTGAAGGAGCTGCGATTCAAAAGGGGCATCGGTTCAAGACACTGTCGTACAAATGGGGACACCTTTCCGACGCCTACTTTTAATCGCAGCTCCTTCTGAGATGTAATAAAGAAATTTAACATACCAATGTATAACGCTGTAAATAAACTGTACATAAGTTTGGTCTATAAAAAAAATATTTTTCAGATCGCAGTGTGAATGTATATGACTGTAAATAGAGTGTATGAGTTTGTAGTGTGTAATTGATGAATTTTTGCTAAAGTAATTTCAAACTAATTTCATTACTTTTGAAAAGTATTACTAATGTAATGCCATTATTTCCAGCCACATGTAATTTTTAATATAATTTATTAATTTTAGAGAATTCTAGAGAAAAATGAGTAATGTTATTTCATTACTATTTAGAAGTAATTTTGACATCTCTGCTCAGCAGTCTGTAACGCTACGCACCAAGCAGCGGACCCCTACGCGCGCATCGTACACGAAATAAAATGGCTGTAGTCTATTTCTTTCGTTGTTGTTGACTTGTCTCAGGGGAATGTTTTTTCCGTGCCCAACACTTTAGCTTTTCTTCACCGTCCCAAACGTCTTACTAGGAGGTTTGGGGATGTTGGGGAGGCTGAAGAAGTTCGTGTGGATATTTTCTTCAGGCTGTATGGCATACATTCCTTTCTTCACAAACTGGCTTTCATTATGGCTGCGTGCAAGAATGTGCATATCCGCAGCGTCCGTTGTTTGTTCACGCGCAAATACTATGAGAAGGTGAATTACAGGAAACTCAACCCCAAGCCACCGCGAAACAGCACAGACAACGTTGTCCAGAATACTCGAAGGCAGCTTTTGTGCCCGGAATCTCTATCGTAACCGTCGTTATCATAACGAACTGCAGACTCTCACCTCGAACGGTTATGATATGATTACGGTGTTGAAGGCTTGATACACTCGCTAAGAAATGCAATAAATAGTATACGTGCCGGTTTTCAGTATACCAAAGATCAAAACCGATGAATATGTCCAAGCAGCTCTTTATTGTTTTCCAACCCCTTAAAGCGCAAAAATACAAATCCTGGCCTACTCGGGACTACGTTCCATGAACTGAATACTCTTGCTCTCTTTAGTGCAGTTTTACTACAACGCATTTCTGAATATGGGTAAGATATGGCTGTGGAACATGTACCCAGTTATGAATAAACACGGTGTTACTGTATTCTACTGCATACGTGATTACCTTGCGTGCATGCGTGCGCGTGCGTGCGTGTGTGCGTGTGTGTGTGTGCGTGTGTGCGTGTGTGTGTGTGTCATGGCGGAAACATGTTATGGCGACGCACCTGCAGAAATGATGGAAACCGACTAGCACTAGCTCCAATCCGTACTGAGTTGTTACACTCCGTACGGACTTCAACAGCAGTAATGGAAAATGGGTGTGTCATTCCCACAAATATCAGCCGAGGTTGAAACCATGATTGCTTTGTGGATGAAGCGGTTATGGCGCCGTGCCCTGTATACGAGCACAGCCTCCGAGCTTAAACCGACCACGTTATTAGTATCGTGCTCAATTGCTAACGTTTTGCTCAATAAGCTTCCATACTGGTTAGAAGCCAGGTATACAAAACCAGCAGGCGCCCATACACACAGTACGTTATTTGGAATTCAACCTACATTTTTTTTTGCGGAACAAAGTGCAGTTCGGCATACTCTCATGCCATGGCAACGTAGAATGATGTGATACAATACTCCCGAGCATACATACATTACATACATACGATTACCGGGAATCCTAATGCCTTCTGAAAGCCTACAATCCCGAAGGCGTGGAATCTGTTTTTGTCTTTCATTTTAGCTGTTGTCTGTTATTAGCAGCTGGTTGTTACATTTGTTCGGGAGATTGCTGAATTCAGAAGCCGACGCCTAGCTCTAACTCTTCGTGCTCCACACAGGACCGGCTACGCGAGGAAGGGGGCGACGCCGGCAATGTGTATTCCGAAGCGGTATCAGAAACTGTACTTTAAATCCCACCTTGAGCTGGTGTATGCAATTTTAAGTCTTTTTAGGACAACAAGTCATGCACATGCAAGGTCTATTGCGGACAAGCATCAAAAGTCAACCGAGCGCAAATAAACAGCGGGGAGAGCGGGCGCTGGTGAAGCAGACGACAAATGCGAGAATCCCTAAGCCGACGTCACGGAGACGCACTTCGCAGTGCCGCCCATGGTCGCACTCACCGCCAATAGACAGTGAACTAAACCCTTAAAGGTGTAAATATTTATACAGTGCTGTGGTGATATATTGAGACTTACGAATGTATTTAAAAGGACACTGAGGTGATTTTCCCAAACTTCTGTTTGTGTTTGCATCACATAGATGGCTCAACTCTTCATAACTTTTATTGTTCATCCTTTCACTAAAGCAGTATTTAACTTGTAAACCCTGGAAGAACAATAATAATGCCACGAAACATGCATTGAGTTTGTTTATTTATGTTGCTTTACTTATGTAGCGCTATTTAGAGGATGCTTACTGCTGCTTCAATGACACACACACGGTATCCGCATTATGCGACACATGTATATCTATTTTTGCGCAACGTCTGGTTGCTTCTCTATTGCTACAAAGACGGCTCGGTGGTTCGGCGCAGCGTCAGACTTGGCGACTGCGCAACGTAGGCGCACAGCTGGGCACGCGCCGGCGCCAGTGCGTCTGCCGAGGCTATGACGTCACTCCTCTGGAGTGCGCAAACCGGCGACGGGCGCGCGGCGGCGGCGGCTCCAGCATAGAGAAAGAAATACTGCTCCAGCGCGCCAGCTGTGCCTCATGTAACGTCACTGCTCCTCGCGCGGAGCCACGCGAAACTGCTCAATATCGGCCAGTGCAGCCCACACTACAAAAGAGCGAACATTTGAGATGAAACATGATTTACAAGGGGACAGCTGAGTTCCTAGAAGGAGAATAACGCTAGTGTGATATTGAGCCACAAGCCAATTGATATCATGAGAGAAAATAGAGCGACAATTCCATTCCACTGGAGAACTCGTATACGTGTCATGACTAGCCAAGCTGCGCTGAATGTATGACCTCTTGTAGCATGCTTTGAGACTAACTGGTAGATTGCGCAGAATTCGGAGTACTTTGTTATTTTCTAAAGAGAAGCCTTCTATGCCTCCCTGATGTCGTTCGATGTCGTCCCGAAAGCGCACTGCAGGAAAGCCAACAATCAGTTTCGCAAAAGGATGATGGTGATAAGCGAAGGCACACCAAGCGCCTCACACCATAGAGTTTCATACTAATATATACTAGAGGGAAATCTGGCGCTGCATTCGCGGGCCGCCGTTGGCGGCGCCATTGCAGCTAGCCACGTTCCTCGCCTCCTTGGCTTGGTTAGCCATATGGCTTCTTTTTCGTCTTGAAGCCAAAATGGGTACCATTGTTTTTTTTTGTTTATCTTCCATGAAGCTTCTAAATAATCCCTGACAACTACATCTTTCTGGAGCTTTAATTTTATAATAACAAAACAAATTAGATTAATCATCTGCAGTAATATTGTTGCATTTTCGCAGCCAAAGCCAACTTTTCAGCCTGTTCGTGAGCCACGCCAAGGACAAGTGGAACGTGCCCGCCCGGTACATGACGGCAAGCTCGCTGAAGCGCGGCTCCCCTAGACAGTGGCGCCAGATTTCCCTCTAGTATATATTAGTATGAAACTCTATGCCTCACACGAAACAAACGCTTCCGAATCGAACCTGGCTCTGGCTTTATGAAGCCGACGTCTATCCGATTGCGCCATCCCGTCACGGTCGGGGCAGTCTGAATTTGGGACTTTCACTTTGACTCAGGCTGCACGGGGGGAAGCCTCCGGCTTCAACAGTAGTTTCCTTATGAAACGGACTTGGATTTTTTTTTTGTTTTGTGGGCTTTACTGACTTACTCCTTATGATGGCGATGATGCGCTAGTTTCACGAATGAAGCTTTATTTAAAGGTGACGAAGAGGTGACTGGAGTGGTGGTGGAAGAAAAGTAGGGAAGGGATGGGTACGCAAGCGGAGTAATCATACGGATGAGAATTTAGAACAGCGGAGGGAGAAAAAAGGGAGGTGGGAGCGATGAGACTTTAAAACAGGGATGAGGGGGAGATGGGGGGGGGGGGTGGGATGGAAGGAAATCTATTAGGTTAGCTAGGAGTAGGGCAAGTAAGCGTAATAAAACAGGCAAGTCGGTTGCTGACAACCGACGCCCATATTCAAATGAAGAGCCGCTAATCGTCATCATAATCAGCATCAAAGAGTCTGATCAAGTCCTGTACTTCGCGGAAAAGTCAATTGAGCTTTTGTCGCTCGAGATGCTCGTTTTGAGTTAGACCAAGGGCCTAACACTTCACTTAGCTTTAGTCCTCGAAAGTCAGTCCTCTCAGTGTTAGTACTCTGGCCCAAGGACACTAAAAGGGATATCCTAGCGCGCACATTCCCATAATACGTGGTTCAAGTCCTCGCGCACGTCACAAAGAGTGCGTAGGGTTAACCCAAGCTCGTTTCGCAGCCAGTACTTCTTTTTCTTCTTGTACTGGCGCCAGCAGTGCGAAAGAAACGTCGTCATCGTCGTCATCACTTGCTGGCTACGCAACGAGCGTGCCCACGCTCCCCGTGTCAGGCGCCGCCGACCGGCAAGGAACGAGATCGTCCCGACGACGTTCTTCGCAATCCCCACCGGACTGCCGTTTACCCTGGCCTACCCTGACGCGGCACCCGTGCAATTGTCTTCACTGAGCGAGCGTCGACCCACAACGCGCCGGCAAGGCTCCCGCGCTCGTCTGAAGCGGACCAGCTCAGAGTTGGAAGCACTCCCCTCCGGGTGAGCAACCTCGCCGTGGCAACTGTTTCAAGGGACCCTGCAGCCCTTTTGTCGACTTTTTTTTTGAAATCTTAAATGCTTGCAAACGTAGCGACCCAACACACCGCGTGCTTAGATTAGGGGGTCCCTAAGTACCTCAGCCAAAAGTTACTGCTCTATGCCCACCATATAACTTGTAAACTCGCTCAAGAGATTTTTCTCCTCGTTTCCGCTCTTGGCATTCTTCGACGGCCCGAATTACGTCAATAAGTCTATGTAGCGGCTGTTGGCCGGTTTTACTTCGGTTTCAGCTATGAACGCATTCGATAGCAACTTCAAAAAATGAAGCTACAAAAACAAAGCAGAAATGGAAGGCGTATCTGCCGTGACTAGTCAATCACGCCGTGCCGCTCCGTGCTGGCGATAACTATAGCTTTCGCAGTGCTCGCAGACGCGAAGGAAAGAGTGAAAGCGTTTATCGAAAGCGTTGCGGGGTCTCTTTCATGCAGGACCTTTGTAATCCCCATTCCGGCAGCGCGGGTTGGCGGGATAGGATGCCCGCTGTGTCGAGAGCGCAAAATGATTTACACCTACTGCCTATAAGGAACACCCTTGCACCCTATGCAGAGGAAAACACCCTTTGAGGGTCTCTTTTTGTTTATAACACGCTTACTACACCCTCGGAAAAACATAATACCCCCTTCCTACGCGCTATATAACACTCTGTAGTGAGATTTCCCTCGTATATGAGTAAGAAACTTTACGCGTAAACAGAATAACAGCGATTGCTATTTTATTTGGAATAGCCGCACGGTAAATGCATTGAAGAATGGAGGGGGTGAAATACAATGCAACATACAGGAGAAGTGTAGCGCAAGCAGCACAATATGAGCCCGTATTCCAGTCATAATATACAACAATATACACTGCACAAGTGGATTACTAAAGCGCTACGTTGGGCGAGTTGGTTACTGACTTAAGGATTTAATCATACTAGCGAACATTAAGACAGGGACAAAGCTACAGCCCCGCACGGGGCACCTTGAGTAATCTTGGTGACGGTGAGTGGCGACACCGCGTACCCCGAGCCCCCCATACTTAAGCTGTTACCTACCGTGGCGAGAAGTTGAAAGGTGAAGGGTTAGAAGCCGTGAACGGTGGCCGTCGGAGCCCTGGTCAAGCTCCGGCCGATGGGCTCCCTGTCTGTCTATCAGGCTGGGAGCTCCGGGACCTCTTTGACCATCAGGGTAACGTCAAAGAAGAAAGTACCCCAGTTCCCTGCTTTATACTATGCCGCATGGTACTTTCGAAATCCTCTCTTCCAAATGATCGGGCCCCAAAAAGGGCCCGCACCGATGTAATTTTCAAACCTCTGCCCAACATGAAATTTAACACCCCGGACAACTTTCCTCGCTTCTTAGTGATACAATCTAAGAACAAGGAATCTCCAGTTACCTGCAAGTCGGTCTTCTTAATTGCCAAGTTCATTGAGAGTGTAGTTGGCGCGAACTACAAGGCAAAGAAGCTGACATCGGGGGACGTGCTTGTAGAACTATCTACTAAAAAACAATCTGATAGTCTCTTGAACCAGACCGACCTACTTGGCCTTGAAGTAGCTGTAACGCCACACCGGAGCCTTAACAGCTCGCAGGGCGTCATATCTGAGATGGACCTGCTCAATGAAAGTGAGTCTGACCTCCTCGAGGGCATGCGTGACCAGGGCGTTACTGCGGTAAGAAGAATAATGATCAGACGCGATGGCAAAGAAGTAAAAACGAAACATGTGATCCTAACTTTTGACCGAAGTGTCCTACCGGAGTCTGTCACTGCAGGCTTCCTTCATTGCAACGTACGACCTTACATACCCAACCCACGCCGCTGCTTCAAGTGCCAGCGGTATGGGCACAGTACTACCACCTGCCGCGGAAAACTGACATGTGCCAAGTGCGCAGGACATCATGACCCTTCAGAGAACTGTGCTTCTAACGTATTGAAATGTGCCAACTGTGAACAACCCCACGCTGCATACTCTCGGTCATGTGCTAATTCAAAGCCGAGAAAGAAATCATAAACATGAAGGTCACCCAGAACATTACCTATCAAGAAGCACGACAGAAACACTCAATGTTTTCGCAAAGGTATGCCGATGCAGCTCGCCGGGGGGCGGAGCGGCGTCTAGTCACGGCGGCCACCCAGTACTGCGAAGCAGACTTGGTGCCGTCCCAGCCCCCCCAGGTGCTGCCCAAGGCAGCCCAACCATCCGACACGACACCTGTGGCGCCCGCAAGTGTTGTGTTAGCTGCGAGTGTGAGGAGTGACGGCTCTGCCGTCAATCCTCCTCTTCCGGCTGCCAGACTGCAGGCGGCCATGGACGTAGATGTGGTCGGTCCCACGACCACTTCTGTGTCCAACAAACAGTCGGGGACGGCAGGGGCTCCTGCCTCCACTTCGAACATATCCCGAGGCGGAGCCCGCAAGGACTCCATCTCGTCACTGTCACACCACTCAGATGATGACATGGAGGTAACACCGTCTCTGCCAGTGCCAAAGGCGGAAAGAGAACAGCGCACCATGGCGGGGCGAGGCAAAAAGCCACCAGCCACCCGTGTCACAGGCCCAAGTCAGAACTGATAGATAGTATACATCCAGCCCGAGTCCTCATCTACACCAGGTAAAATCTCCTCCCTAAACATTTATGGTAGCACAAATAATTACACAGTGGAACTGCCGGGGCCTTATTAAAAACCTAGATGATATATATGAAATCCTACACAAAACGCAATCAGCCATCCTATGTTTACAGGAGACACACTTGAAACCTAAGCACACCAATTTCCTGAACCAATACTCAGTATTTAGGAGAGACAGAGATAGCTGCACGCACTGCTCTGGTGGCGTAGCTATAGTTACGCAAAAATCTATCCCTTGCCAATCTCTTCAATTGCGTACCGCCCTAGAAGCGGTTGCAATCCGGGCAATTATTTTCAACAGATTAACAACAATTTGCTCACTATACATTCCCCCTGAATATCGTTTATCTAGCTCTGAATTTGAGTCTCTCATAGATGAGCTGCCGGAACCGTTCCTACTCGTAGGTGACCTGAATGCACACAGCCCACTATGGGGATCTGAACGCACAGATTCCCGGGGCCGCTTGATAGAAAAATTCCTCTTCTCATCCGGAGCTTGTCTCTTTAACAAAAAAGAGCCGACATACTACAACACTACACACAATACATACTCACACATAGACTTGGCGATCGGCTCTTCTGTCCTCTTTCCGGCTGTTGAATGGGAAGTGGACGACAACCCCTATGGGAGCGACCACTTCCCTGTCATCTTGAAAGGCATTGATAAAGCCCGTAACAGTTCCATCTGCCATAAAAAGTTTAAGGAATCTGGTGCTGATTGGTTAAAATTTAAACAATTATCTCAGCTTTCATACACGTCCTTAAGCTATTTGGGCATTGACGAAGCCTGTGAACTGGTGACTGCACACATTCTTCATGCTGCCGAGGGCTCAATTCCGCAAACATCTGGTGCCACACCTAACACTAGGAGGCCGTGGTGGAATGAAGAGTGTAGGCTTGCACGGCAGGCTCAAAATAAGGCGTGGGGTGTCCTTCGCAGGTACCCCACTACGCAAAACTTGATTTCCTTCAAACGTGCAAAAGCACAAGGAAGACGCATTCGCCAGCAAGCAAAAAGAGATAGCTGGCGCTCTTTCGTGACTTCTATCAACTCGTACACAGATGCAGGCAAAGTATGGAACAGAATTAAAAAGTTTAATGGACGGAAAACACACACCCTACCTTTGGTCAACAGTACAGGCGATACCCTAGAGGACCAGGCAAACACACTTGCGAAATACTTTTCATATGTATCGAGTTCTGCTCATTACACGAATGCTTTCTTACGACACAAAACATCTATGGAGAAGAAACCGATTCGTGATAACAAAAGATCTGACGAACCATACAACACGGAATTTTCCATAACAGAGCTTTTGGTCGCCTTGGGAACATGTAAGGCTTCAGCGCCTGGGGCAGATAGTATATCATACACAATGATACAACATCTGCACCCAGAAACTCTCCGAACACTCTTGCACTTGTTCAACAAAATATGGGCGGCGGGATACTTTCCGAGAGCTTGGAGAGAAGCAGTTGTAGTTGCCGTATTAAAACAGGGGAAAGATGCCTCACTACCTGCCAGTTACCGACCAATAGCTCTGACAAGTTGCTTAGGAAAGGTTTTTGAAAAAATGGTAAATAAGAGGCTAATCCATTTTCTTGAATATAACGGCATCCTGGACAGTTGTCAGGCTGGTTTCCGATCAGGTCGAAGCACAACTGACCAGCTAGTTGCCTTTGAGTCGTATGTCAAAGATGCTTTTATCCACAAACAGCACTGTCTTTCTGTTTTCTTTGACTTAGAAAAAGCATACGATACAACTTGGCGTTACGGCATACTGCTTGATCTCAAGGCATTCGGTGTGTCTGGACATATGCTAAACACTATTGAAAGTTATTTGTCGGAGCGGACATTTAGGGTAAGAGTAGGGACAGTGGTATCAAGAACATACATACAAGAAAATGGGGTTCCCCAGGGTGGAGTATTAAGCTGTACTCTGTTTATAATTAAAATGAATTCACTTGGGAAATCGTTGCCACCCTCAATCTCCTACTCAATGTATGTTGACGACGTCCAAATAAGCTTTAGGTCATGCAATCAGTCCATATGTGAAAGGCAGATACAGTTAGGTGTGAACAGGCTTGCAAAATGGACGGAAGAAAATGGTTTTAAATTGAATCCTCACAAAAGTACATGTGTGTTATTCACAAGACAGCGTGGAATTCGTCGAGAACCCGATGTCACACTGAACGGAGAACGGATTGCTGTCAAGAAAGAACACAAGTTTTTAGGTGTTGTACTTGACGGAAAACTAACGTACGTACAGCACTTAAAGAAACTCAAACAAAAATGCCTAAAAACCATTAACATTTTAAAAGTGTTGTCACATCAGTCTTATGGTGCTGATAAAGACTGCCTTCTACGTCTCTTTGTGAGTTTAGTTAGGTCACGTATAGACTATGGAAGTGTAACATACGGGTCCGCGTCTAAAACTGCCTTAAAAATGTTAGACCCAGTACTACATTTGGGCCTTCGCCTTGCCTCTGGAGCCTTCAGGACAAGTCCAATCCAGAGTCTTTATGTAGAATGCGACCACTGGTGCCTAGAGCACCAGCGTGCTTATACAGCACTCCTCTATGCTATTAGGACAATGTCTATGACGAATCACCCATGCAATTCTATTGTGAATGACATCTCATCCGCCCATTTGTATTTAGCGCGCCCGTCGATCCCTGCCCCTGTAGCCTTGCGTGTCAAAGGCCTTGCAGAGGAGATAGGGGTGTCTTTAGATGATGGCATAAAAACCTGTATCGCCGATATAGTCCCACCTTGGGACATGTCAACTATTCATTGTGACACATCCTTTAAACAAATTGACAAGCGTCGTGCACCCCGCGAATTGATTTTACAGCATTTCTTAAGTTTACAACACAGATATCCATGCGCCTCTTTTTACACAGATGCTTCCAAGTCTTCTTCTTCTGTGTCCTGTGCTGCACATGGCCCGGACTTTGCCAGCACAAGGACATTGAACAGAAATTGTAGCATCTTTACAGCAGAAGCCTATGGTATTCTAATCACAGTGGAACACATTACACAGAACAAAATACAACAATCAGTCATCTACACAGACTCCCTAAGCGTAGTAACTGCATTGGATTCCTTTAAGCCCACAAAAAAACGTTATTCTAAACCGCCTTTTTAAAGCTCTTATAACTGCCTATAAGTCAAAGCTAAAAATACTTGTTTGCTGGATCCCTGGACACAGTGGCATTCTGGGCAATGAAATTGCTGACCAGAACGCCACTTTGGCGGCCCTACGTAGTGGTGTTGATGTAGCGCAGGTCCCTCACCTCGATCTGAAACCAGTAATCCGGAGGGGAATCCGTAAATGCTGGCAGCACATGTGGGACACACACACAGACAACAAGCTCCACTCAGTAAAACCAAACCTAGGAAGATACACAACAGAAAAACAAAACAGATTCATTGAAGTATCCATTTGCAGACTGCGAATAGGCCACACTTACGCTACACACGCATATCTTTTGAATGGAACACTCCCACCTGTTTGTAACAAGTGTGGGGAACGGCTCACCGTCCTCCATGTATTAATTGAGTGCACATTCTGCAATGAAGCCAGAAAACGGCATTTCCCGAAAATATATACCTACAACATTCCACTACATCCTTCACTGTTTTTAGGAGATGAACCTATGTTTACAAACAAAAGTCTTTTAAGTTATCTTGCAGACATCAAGTTTTTAAAACTCATCTCGTACAGTGCGTGACCTCAGAGCCTACGAGCAGTGAGTGAGGCCCTCATGCTCCCTTTGTCCGCACGGGAGGCCCACTCTCGTCAGCATGCTCTTTGGCTCGAGGTGCATCACGTTGCACCCATAATCCATTTCAGCCACCATTATGAACATCTTCATGCTTTAGTGGACGGGCCCTCTACACCCATATATACAGTATTTTAAGATGTATCATACTCATTTCATACATATTTTAAGCACAAACATGACTATTGAAAGACCACATAACATAGTTCTGGCGCTCTTTGGTCTTAGAAACCCTTGCGCCAATAAACCACAAACATACATACATACATACATACATACCATCATCATCATACAGGCGCCCTAATGTCGTCCTTGTCTTCGTCGAGTACGTTTAGTTTCTTTTTTTCATTAGATACCAATTTTGCGGCGGCATATTAGCCGCTCAGTCATAAGTTCCTTCGGCTCCAGCATAACCAGCGTCACGAACGATCACGCACTGTCAGCTCTTTCACCGAACACGCAGGTGCCACGGCTCACGGCTACCACACAACACACAGGATTTCGGCTATCTTGTAGATCGTAGACGTGTTAATACATGTGAAGAAAGCAAATACGAAAAACGGCGTAAGAATCCAATGGTCATGTCAAGCCCAAGGCAGAAGCTGTGGTCTTCCCATACGCCCCCCCCCCCTCCCCTCCCGACGACATAGATTCCGAGGTGCAGTTTCCTCACTAGTACACTTACAAAGAAACTCTATGGCCACAGGCGGCCGTCAAGTCACAGTGTTTGAAAAATAAATTGTGCTTTTATGCTTCCTCTGGCCTGGCCTGAGTACTCTGGTGGTTCGTGTTTTGACGAGACAAAAAGCTTCCCCTCGCGTTGCTTTCGGGGTTTTATTTTTTCTTTCTGGATGCAATGAAAAGCCACCCCTCGCGTTACAATCGGGCTCACTTTACAGTCGAGTAAATACGGTACTTTCTGCGCAAAAAAATTGCGCTTGGGTTGTGGGGAGCGCTTCGGCGCCCCTCGCCACGAGCTCTCTCCTCGGGCCCTCTCCGCCGCCGGTCACCCACCGGCCACGCATGGCCTCCAAGATTCCCCCGCGGACACTTTGCTGCGCGCGGGACCTGGGGATGTCGGGCCCCGAGAGATGGCGCTGGCGGACACGACAGGCAGCGGGCAGCGAGGCGAAGGAGGGGCGGGGTGCTGAAGAACCGCGCGCGGGGACTCGGAACTCGGGACGCGGAGTGTTTCTGTGTGGTGTGTGTGTGTATGCCCGGACGGCGACAGCGCGTTGGAAGATGTAAGTAAAGAGTTCTTTCACGCAACCGCAGTGTGCCTCATTCCTTGGCATGCCGTAGGGAGCAGGCCCACAGGGTTTACTTTTCGTTTCCTATTGGGTATTTGAAGGTTCGAGGATCGATTGGACGCAGTTTTTTTTCTGGCGCTTCTCTCAGCGTTCTTGAAGAAGGGAGGAGGAGAGGAATACATTTATTTTTTAAGGGAAAGGGGAGGGGGAAAGGTAGGTGTGGTGGCCTTAGTCCAGGCCGCCTTCGGGCTCCCCAGCAGCCCTCTCCCGGGAGATCAGGTACTCCTGATCCTCGAGCTGGAAGCTGGTCAGCCTGTGCTCCCACTGCTCCAATGTAGGTGATGGAATTGGGTTGGGATGTTTGGCGCACTCCCTATACGAGGTGATAGGTGGTGTTTGGTGTATTGCATGTTGTGCAGTTGAAGGGAAAACAGTTGGTGAAATATGATGCAAAATTGCCATGTTGTTTTTCAAATCTAATGAGATTCAAAATTTCAGGGCACGATACTGAGATCTTGTGCAGTGTTGCCGCACAACTTGAAGCAGTGATTTGTTGTCGATTCGTTTAAAGAGATGCTTTATGTGGTTAGTGTTGGTGCATTGCGTGCGTGAACAAAAAAAAAAAGCTCCGGTTGATTTCTCTGTCATTGGAATCGGTAAAACCCCAAATTGAAAGGTGCAGCGAAATCTGCAGCTGAGCATGATTTGCGGGTCGGCGGCCGTCTTGTGGGTGTGCTTGGCGAGCGACGTCCTGCTGGCGGATCGCGTCGGCAAAGGTGTACTGGCGCCATTTCCATGACGAATATGACTCAGCGAAATCTTGTTGCATACCGGCGCAAAACAATTTCGTGGCAAAATATAAACCCCGAAACCAAACAACCCTGTGTATAACGTACTCTTTAGTACTAAAGGTTGCATCTCCGCAAGAAGACCCTGTATGCAGGGGTGCATCCTTTGCAGGCCACTTGATTGGCTGTACTATCGTCATTTCCGTGACGGATATGATGTCAGTGAAATCTTTGTGTATACGGGAATAAAACACTTTCGTGTTAAAAAACCTTGCTGCATATTTGCTCACTTCAATGCAAGTGTCGTCGAAATACCATATTCTTCTGCCGCCACTGCCACAGAAATGCATCATTCCCACCTCTCATTCTCTTCTCCTCACATTTCGCTCCTACCACGATAAACACGGTGAAGGTTAGGTCAAGTCAAATCACTTTTGCCGCGCCCCACCACTTGCGCCATCTACTGGAACCTTTCGTTACAGCTGGAGTTCTTGGAATGCTGCCACGTGGTATACGATCGGGTGAAGGCGCGTGTTGCATTTTTGGATCAGAACATTGTCTTCGGCACGCATTTTTTATAGTTTGCCATCGCAAAAGAAATTTGGCTCCAATCCACGCTGTGAAGGTGGTTGGAAAGCGAAGCTTTTGGCGACACCCACAACAATTGCCCATGCAACGTCACATGGATTCGCGCACGTGGCTCTACAAATAGCGAAACCAGCGATTCTGCCAGCCGTTACCTGGAATTCGCGGGGGGGGGGTCCCGCACAAGCATAGCGTCGGCAAGCGGAGGGGAGGGCGCGGACGCCGCTGTAGCCGGACATGAGTCGGAAGAAAGATTACGGAAAGGAGCGTCTTTCGAAGGGTGAGACAGCGGAACCTAGCCATCCTGATGTGCTAGCTTGGGGCTACACTACCGCGCGACACAAGCGCAGACACCGAAACAATTCGGCATGTGAGCTTGGTGATTCCCATTTATACCGATTTAATTCTGTTAGTTCATTAAGTTTTAGAATTGCGAGAAAGCTGAGTGAACATTTATAATAGCTATTTATCAGAACCAGTTGATACTTTCGCCTTTTGTAATATTTCCTAAAACAACCGAATTGGTATTCAACAATTTATGAAACAGTATGAAAGAGTCCCAATCGTGGCAAGCAGTGCGCAAAAGGTAGCGCTTCTCTAGCGGCCAGATGTCTGCATGTGGTCTCCATATTTTGTTTTCCCGCAACGGAAAACAATTCTCAACGTATGTTTTCCGTACGACCACTTAAATACGTCGGGTTCGGGTTACCCTGGAGGTGCTGTTGAACAAGTTAATCAAGCCGTGCGAAGGCAGCGCGCAGTGGACGCGAGGCTGCACCAAAATAGGCCCAAAACAACCGTCGCTAAAGCAGACGACAAAGCCGTACCGCCGATGCCACCGCCGGTGAAACCCTCCGCTCCACTCCACCCCACCCCACCCCCCACCCCCCCAATACTCCCCTCCGCCGCCGCCGCGCCGCTGCCGCCGCCCCCATCGCGTTAGGCGTTTGTTGCCCGGCACGCAACGAAAGAACCTTTCACTGGTAGAGCTAGAAAGCATTGCTTTAAAATGAAGCAGCCATGTATCGTTAATTAAAACGGCAGTCCAACTACGACTCATGTATCAATGTTCTGCCTCAAATGTGCCTAATATTTCCTTTTTACATAACAATGTCCACGAGTAGGAAGTGTGTTTCCAGATATAGTGGTTTTGAAAAGTTGTGCCTATATGAACTTCTCGTTCCAGAATTCATTTAGGGGCGAAGTACCTTAAGGCCTCGCTTTGTCCGGGGCTTGGCGTCCGTGTACACAGTTTTGCGCATGTGCGAGGAGCATTGGATTGAATTAGATTGGATAGGATTCGATTGGATGGGAATAAATTGTACTGTATCAGATCGGGTTGGATTGGAATTGTATATACTGTACACACGCGTTGTCACTCATTTACATGCGCGAGTGGGGAATGCCACGGGGGATTTACGTAGAACAATCCCCAGTGCTGCGCCCACTCGTCATGATTCACTGCGTGGAGATGCCTGATTTTTTTACGTTTGGCCGTGAGGCTGAATGAGAGAGAGAGAGAGAAGGAACGACAGATACGTGTCTTTGAATCGCGAGGCATTCCAGGCGTGGGGCGCTAAAAAACTACCGTCCTGGGTATGTGCTACTAGAACACGATCACCATGAATGCCGCACGCCGTTCGAAACATGATCCGTGCTCCAAGTTTCATGACTGCTTACATTGGCTAGCATGTTGCGCAAAGAATCCGGTTATAGATCATTCCAACGAGGGCACCGCCATCTTGCTTGCGCAGCGCCCTCTCGTAGCAGGCCGATTCGCTGGCTTGGGCGTTTGCTCCGCGGCGCATGGGCGCCAGCGACGGCTCGGTGAATTTTTCGTTGTAGCGCGTTGTACGTTCTTTTCCGTAAGATACTTTAAATTGGAAAGTTGTTGCACAGGACCAGTTTAAGCGATCTGGCTTAAATTGGCGGCCTTTTGGGCCGCGGTGGAGCTGAAATTCGCCTCGAGGTAGCGTGGTCCGCGGTGGGTAAACGATGCCGTGACGAACATATGTTTGCAATACTTCGTCACATTTTTTTTGTTTTTGCCTCTGTATCCGGGATCGCTTATAACGGGTATTTTGATCGCTTTACTGCAAAAACTGGTGCTTGTTAAAATGATCTAACCGTGATACGCTCGGCGCCCATGGGCAACAAGCAGAAGCGCGTGTCGACGTCAGTGTAACATACCTCTGGCTTCGTATCCTTGCAGGGTTTTATACAGGTTTTTTTCGGTGGACTTAGTAAGTATTTTGCATATTACATAGTTTGTATGAAATATTATCGATATATCAAGACCTCACCCTCAGCCAACCACTGTCGCCAACAATAAACAAAACTTCCTCTCTCCAGAATTTCAAGCTGCTCTGCGGTATTAAAGTGCAACATAAATAAAAGGAACAACACAACTCCTGGAGAGAGTCCGCCTTTGAACAACTTATTATTAAGCGTCCGCCGTTGGGCAACCAGACAAGCTTTTGCGTGGCTTTTATTTAGGTTTGATGTGGCCGACAAAGAGACATCATATTTGGGTAATTGACTGAACTCTTGGCTGAAGTGAGCGAGTGAACAACTTTATTTTGCCCGAGTCGGGGATGGGGGAAGAATGGAGGTGGAATACCCTTCAGTAGTCCCCTCCCCCTTTCGCTTAGATTGGCTGGGGAAAGGGACAACCTAGGGAGGTACTAGTAGTCACTGTGAAAATCGCCAACGCCAGCCCACGTAATACTTGGAGCCGGGTATGCCGCAATGTGACCGCAGCAGCAGTGGAGATGGAACTAATACCATCTGTGGCCCAGGCAAGTTTCAGTTACCCATTTTAGTTTGGAAAGAAGGTAGAAGAATTTTCCGCCACTACTCCAAGGTGGGAGTGTACAGAAAGAGCTCAGAAGAAAAAAATTGCCAAAAATCTTGTGTGCTATTAAGTGCGCAACTCACAAGCTGCTAGTCTGGCTCATTTATTAGCAACCTTTCATTAAAATAATGCGTAAATTAGTGGTAAACCCGCACGCGCGATGCCTACAAAGCGTAGTCAAGGCAAAGAAGCAGCCGCGCCAGGCCCGCCATGATCGGCGCGCACACTCCAGAGAGGGGAAAAGGCGGTCCGCGCGCCGCGGCCGCTGAGTCCGAGAGTAAGTTTCCCCCTCGCCCGATGGAACGGTCTATATAGCTGAGCCTTCTGTTCGAATCGCAATGCATTCGCTGGCTGAGAATTCATTTTAGGTGTGCAGTTGTATACAGTCCTGAGCTAATTTTGGGAATCCCAAGGCCCAGAATATGAACGTGGGGCACGTTGGGGAACTGGCTTGCACTGTATGGTGAGTTCTGGCTGGCGGGTGCTTTTATTTCTCGGCGTAGCTTTCCTGCCTATTAATATGCCAAATCATAATCATCATCATCATCATCATCATCACCATCACCACGCCTATCTACGCCCACTGCAGGGCAATGGCCTCTCCCGTTATCTCCAATTATCCCGGCCCTGTGCTGATTGCGACCAAGGAGTCCCCGCAATCTTCTTGATCTCATCTTCTCCCACCTAACTTTCTGCCGCCCCTGCAACGCTTGCTTCTCTAGGGATCCACTCTGTTACCCTCATGACCAACGGTTATCTTGCCTTCGCATTACATTCCTGCCCACGTCCATTTCTTCTTAATTTCTACTAATATGTCTTTAACACACGTTTGTTCCCTTACCCACTCGGGTCTCTTCTTGCCCCTTAATGTACACCATCATATTCCGTTCCATTGCTCGTGAGTCGTACTCAATCAATGAACCCTCTTAGTGATCCTCCGTTTCGGCACCGTTAGGTGAGTACCGGTGAGATGCAGCTGTCAAACATTTGTTTTTTCAGGGACAATGGTGGACTGCCATTGATTATCTGAAAATGCCTGCCGAATGCACTCACCCCATTCTTACCCTTCTAATTCTCTGCCTCATGTTAGGACCCGGGGTCACAACTTGTCCTAAGTTGATAAATTCGCTTACCAACTTCCACTGCCTCGCCAACTATTTCAAACCACTGTGATCTCCCAAAGTTATTGATCATAGTGTAGTTTTCTGCATATTAATTTTCAGGCCCACGGTTCTGCTCTTAATATGTAAGCTGTTATTATTTAATATGTAATAATTAGTACGGAAGCAGTGCTCATTTCCCTGGGTCGCCATGTAGGACTCGGGAGTGAAAGTACTCTTGTATTTTCTCGACAGCTAATTGCGAAGTGTCTTGCTGTTCCCCCATCGGTCCCGTAGGGGTATAAAGGGTGAAGTCGTCCGCATAAAGCGCACGCCATAAGTTCGAAATGTATTGTAGCATCCGATGAAGGTTTTTTGTTGCAATATAGAATATTCCCAGGCAGCACAGCAAGTCCGATTCTTGACCGGCCAACCTACGGCTGTTCTCCGGAATGCTCGGCCATCGGCAACAAACTGGCCAGCGTTGAACATAAGATAAACGGTTTGAATACGGCCACCATCCTCTGCGCACGTTTTCGGCAGCCAATGTTCTTAAGTTGGTCAGCTTTCGCTCGTTAACCGTCAACACGGTTTCCCCTCGGCGAAAGTTACTCAGAAGTTATCTGGCGGATCAACCACCGGCGATGAACGGCACTTGCTCCAGCAACGTTCAATCAAAAGACAGGCGGCAGGTTTCCCGCCGCCGAGTACTCGCTTGTTGCTTGAAAGCGGGTTTACAAAAGATGATCAGCTTGTGCACGGCCACCAGGCGACCGCTTTGTTTCCGCTTGCAGGGGAACACATGATGAATGGCTGTTGTCCAGTTCTAGAGTACTCGTGTTTCGTAGGCAGCCGTTGTTCAAAAGTTGTTTTGGAAACGTACGTTATCCGGTCCGCTTATGAATCTGCACGCTCCTGCTCTTCGAAAGGTGAACGGCTGACGTCTGTCGCAGGTCTAGCACCGCCCGTGCCCAATCACCGGAATTCCGAAGGTCATGTGTGGACACGCGCCCAGTCACCGAACATGTGTGCTGTATATACATGGGCACTCATGGACAAATGAACGAGGACACAAAAATATTAACCGAATACGCTAAATCAAAGATAATGGATAGTGAAGACAAAATAATGGCTTGCTAGTGGTATATTTGGAAAGGCACATTTTCAGTCTTGTGTTGTGACATGTGTTCGCGCTTTGGGGATATCTGCTTGCCACTTTGGAAACACGTGAGGCTAAGGATAAGCTGAATTTCTGCTGCAAACGATCGACGAACGGCGGCGTTTTCCAGTGCCCGGACAAAGAAAGTTCGGTAAGTTCCTTTTTGCTGGCCATTTTCTTGCGCGACTAATGTTCGGTGCAGAAACGTGTTACGGCTCGATTTCCCGCTTCCGCTTCAGTCTCACGGTGTGGTTCACTAAGCTAAATTCAATTTACTGATGCTGACGACGCTCGATATGTCTAGCGTTGCTGATGGACAGGTGGTAGGCGCAGCGGAGGGGGCTAGGAAGTCTGAAATATTTGCCGGTGCTCTTGATGACATCGTGAGGAATGGAGGTGTTTTGTACCGTATGCAGTTTTTAATCGCATGAGCTCTGTTTGTACAGGGTGGTCAAAGTTAAGTGGACATGTTTTTTTAAATAGGCGCTCAGATTTACGCGAAGACCACCTCTACAGTGAGGTTATGCTCCCAGGGGGACACATAATTAGGAGGTAATAATTGATGTAGGTGGTTTAATAACTAAAATTGAATAATTACCTTTTTAGTGGCTGCAGTAACCAGGCATGTTTGTATTGGAAAGTTATACGCAATCGTGTTTCTACGCAGCTTCAATTGGCAGAATTCTTCTGGCGCATCCGTAGTCCGAGATATGGAACGGCGAAGTTTAACGGACGTTAGCATGATTACGCGTGCTAGAAGTCAAGACCGGCGCAGCTCAGCTCATCCCTTTGTTCTGTGTTTCGATAGCGGTTCGAGTACTGCAGATTGCAATACCGCCAGCCAAGAATGAATGGGTGCCAGTTATCACTTTTTCCTGGGCCTCCACCCCTCTGTCGAACTAAACACCGTACACAGCAGGCAGAGGGAGGAACTTGCGCCTGTGCAGACGTCTGCATGCGTAATCATGCGAATGGCAATTAAAAACTCGCCGTTTGATATCTCGGACTACGGATGCACCAGAAGAATTCTGCCAATTGAAACTGCCTAGAAACATGATTGTGTCTAACTTCCCAATATGTCTGGTTACTGTAGCCACTAGAAAGTAATTAGGGAATTTTAGTTAATTAAGCCTCCGAAATCAATAATTACCCCCTATTTGTGTGTCCCCCTGGGCGCATAACCTCACTGTAGAGGTCGCCTTCCCCTAAATCTAAGCGCCTATTTTAAAAAAAAAACCTGTGGCTGGGCGGTTTCACCGCACTATCGTGTGACTTCGATAGCTAGGCCACTTTGAACAAGGATTCCACGAGAGAACGAACATGCGTGTACACGACCATTTTTTGTTCATTCTTGTTTTTTTATTATATATGCGCGCAATATGGAAACCCCCGAAAATCAAGTTTGTTTTCTCCTGAGGGGCGTAGTTCGGGAGAAAAAAATGTTTGAATGTGCCCGGAGCGCAGCGGTGGTTTCGGCAACTGCAGATTTTTCCAAGTTTGCGTCTCTGTGTACGTCAAGGAGTACAAGGGGTGTGTATAAAATGTTTTGGGCCATAAACTAGACCAGAATGCTAATCCGTGTAACGCAAAATCAGCGTCTGCAGCGAACAAAAATTTAAAAAAAAATCGTGAAATCGGGCCCAGACGATAATTTGTTAGTGTTTTTGACGCCCCCTATCTACATTTCTTCTTTCTGAAAAACTTGTAAGTCGGGCATTTTATTGGCAATACGTATCTGAACGCATAACCAAAAGATGGTGCTTGTAGAAAATTTATAAGTACTAAAAAAAATTGAATAACTTCGGCTCTCTTTTCAGAAATTGCGCAAATTCAAAACTCAATATAAAAAAAACCCATACTCGATTTTCTTCAAAATTGCGGAAATAAGACTCCTTTACTTTGCCAACAAAACTGTGGAAAAACATGTTGCATCATTTTGTTGAGAACAAAGTTATATAAGGGGCCAAACTTGGGGCTCGCGCGACGCGTCTTGGCGCGCCGCGGGTAAGTTCTGCCGCTGTTGCCGGACGTTGCGCGGGTGTACACGGGCGGTAATTCATATTCCACTGCCACATGCCGGCACGGTCAATCTCTTTCCAGTATTCCCACACGAAAAAAAACTATTTCTATTTTTCTATGTTTTGTTTTTTTTTTTTTATTTCCCCGCCTGTTTCCCTAATTTTTTCTTTAACGAGCTAACTTTCTGGCCGATACCAGCTCGAAAGCGCTCCTTTGCGAACGCCACTCTTCTTATAGGGAAAAGAAAGAAGGATTCGAAACAACAGGAAAAGTTTTTCCGGTGGTTATATCGGGTAGAAGTGGTAGGAGTGGTCGAAATTTTCTATTATGGCGCTTCGGTCACAGCACGAGTAAATTACTGAAGGAGATTCAGTTTTTCACAAGAATATTTATTCAAGCAAAAAGACACAAGTTTGGAAATTGGCTGTCAGACTATCGTGATTAATTATTTACAGTCAGGAACACAGCAAAAGGCATACGTGTGGGAATACAACTCAAGTAAAAATTTATAATATCTGCACCACAGCTTCCTCGGGCGCTCATACAGTCAAGCACAGCCACTTCGCAGACGTGTAGTTTGCTCTGGAACGTTCGTACAGCTGATATTTCTTCTTGAAATGGCTGGCTGCACCGTCACTAACGTAAACAACGTAGCTGTACACAGGGGCACTTTCTTCCAGGCATTAGTGCACCTTGTGGAGCGCATAGCATGCACGTGCGGTATCGTGTTGCGTGTGTTCGCTGACTACTGCGAAGCTCTGAACTGATTTTCTTGTAGTTACAACGCACGTAAACAGTGAAACCTGTGTTTTGTGCCAGTGGTACGACTGGACTTCATTTGGCAGAATAACTGTCCAATTTTCAGAGAAGTCGAAGTGCAGTACAATGCTTGATCGCCGTTCGCATCTTTTCGCTTCGTTTATGGCAATGGCCTGGGTCCGCCTAATAGAGTCATGGGAAATCCACTTGGTGACCCATTTGCCTAGCTCCTTCACGAATGCAGCTGGCGGTAGACTCTTTTTTATCAGAAAACCAATTTCCCATACAGCGTATGTGACGTCTTCTTCGTACGAAACGCCCAAAGCGGACATGGTAAGGTTGTCGGCCATTGGGAATTGCCGGCACTCGCCCAAGAAACACTGCGTCGATGGTGAGGTGCAAAGACAAAAAGCTCCTTTAAGTTGCTCATTCTTCGGTCAACCCCTGTAACATTTTGCAGGGCCAAAGCAGACAGGTCGGCATTCGCACAATAAACGCAGACGCACACTTCATGCTGGGGTGAGTGCAAGACTTGGGCGGGAATGAACTGTGGGTGGGTGAACGGGTCACACTTTTTTTTTCAGAACAACATCCGCTAGGCTTCCCCTGCCACATCTATCAGGATAAGAGTGTGCGGGTAGTCGAGCAAGCAAACCGCGCACAAATGCACGTGCAAACACTTAGGCACACACGAAAGCATCCACCCATGAAAAAAAAAGAAAAGAAAAACCTTTTAAGGGGAGGAGTCAAAAGCAAACAAAAATATGGCAACAGTAAAGCAAAGGGAAGCATCCGTTGAGAGCCCATCAACCAGTGAGTTGAAGGACAGAAAAGGACGGGGCAGTAGCCTCCCCTTACGCAATTTTCGTACGCAAGCGTATCAAAAATCGCTATTATACTGTAA